>SJXQ01011163.1:226561-256740 GCA_006408695.1 Aepyceros melampus | reverse complement strand
TCTCATGGCAAGCAGGAGCCACATGCAAAACTCTCCATCTCCCCTGCTAGGCTCCCTCTCCACCCCGAACCCCCTCCCCATCCCCTTCCTCTGACCTCTCCCTTTTCTATCCTCTCCCTCCCCAGGGGAGAGCCCACCCCCTCAGGCCTCTGGTGTGCAGCCCTGAGACCCGGGCATCACTGGACTCGGACGGCCCTTCTGAGAAGCTACTTCATCCGGGCCCTTAGCCCTAATGGACCACGGAGTCATGAGGCAGGGATCAGGAAGGGAGGGGGGCCCTCACGTCCACCTGGAACCTCAGAATCTGACCTTATTTGGGAACAGCATCTTTACCGATGCGATAGTTAAATGTGGGGTTGTATCGGATTGGGGGAGGGGGGTAGCCCTCAACCCACGGATTGGTTTTTTTTATAAGAAGAAGGAAATGTGGACACGGAACCCAGGGAGAGAACCACGTGAAGACAGAGGCAGCATGGAGTGAGACCCCTACCAGCCCAGGAGCACCCCGGGGGACCAGCACCCCCGGACACCAGACTCTGCGAGAGGTGAAGATCTGATTCTCTGTCGGAGACTCCAAAACAAACCAACCCTGTGCGCACCCCGATCCGGGTTTTCTGGCCTCTAGAACTGTGAGAGAATGAATTTCTATTGTGTTAAGCCCTGAGCTGTGTGGTCTGTTTTTTATGGCAGCCCCAGGAAACCAATACAGGGCCCAAGACTTCAAACAAAGCCGGCCTCAGTCTTTGACAACCGAGGGGTGGGGAAGAGGCCTAGACAAACTGCCTGCGTGGTACCAAGTGGGAGGTACTAGGGCCACCCCCACCCGTTCGAAGACACAATTCAGGGGAGTCCTGAGGTCCAAACGTGGTCCAGACATGGGGCCCAGAAGGACGTGGCAGCCAGGGGGGTTGCATGAGATCCAGACGCTCACTCAACCTCAGGTGTTCCTCCCTGAATTGGGGCATGCGCATCGGCCCCCCAGGCTCTGGCGAGGACGGCAGGCAGGTGAGCACAAATCTGACGCCTGGCACCCTGAGCATGATGTGAAGGGACCAGGGAGGAGGGGCTGAGGACAGTGTCAGAATTTCATTCAGTATTAAATTACTCCAGGACATGGGAGCCCTGTGCACCCAGGGCGTCATCCTCGCCCATCTTTAAATACCCAACAGTTCCATTACTGTCTGTAGCAGGCAGAGGTGGAATTTACTTTGAGGATTTTAATAAAAAGGGGATCTTACGTGAGCTTCCACTGATATCCCCAAAGCAGAAGGCTCAGAGCAACATGGATTACTCGGAAAATTGCATAGAAAAAGAGTATCAAGTTTTGTCCTTCAGTCACTCAGTCGTGTCTGACTCTTTGTGACCCCATGGACTGCAGCACGCCAGGCTCCCCTGTCCGTCACTGTCCATCGAGTCAGTGATGCCATCCAACCATCTCATCCTCTGTTGTCCCCTTCTCCTCCTGCCCTCAATCTTTCCCAGCATTAGGGTCTTTTAAATGAGTCAGTTCTTTGCATCAGGTGGCCAAAGTATTGGAGTTTCAGCTTCAGCATCAGTCCTTCCAATGAATATTCAGGACTAATTTCCTTTAGGATTGAAGTTTGATTGCTGACAGTTCCATATTTCTTGGCCCCTTGGAGAAGAGTTTCAGAGAAAACACAGTGGTTTATGCCTGAATGAGGTCAAAGCCCAAGATTAGAAAAATTCCTAAGTGGGAGGAGGAGACCTGTCAGCAGAAAGAGAGCATCGGCCCGTATCGATCATCAGTTGGGGCATCAGTTGGGCATCAGAGCCTGTGATGCAGGGTGAGCTGGAGAGCATGCTGGGTTTTCCCCATATTTGAACTCTAATCCTCATCCACAGCCCAGGGGGCGGTGGGAGCGGCTGCCCTGGAGCCGTCAGTAAGAGGCTCCATCTCATCAATACAGAACTGAAGCCAGGAATGAGATCGACCACAAGTTGGGCTGTTTTTATCCTCACCATCAAAATACTCTCCCCGCAAAAGTATATTCCACTGGTCTAAGTTCTAAACAGTTGCTGCAGGGGTTTTCCTGCTGGTCCAGTGGTTAGGATTCCATGCATCCACTGCAAGAGACACGAGTTCACTCCCTGGTCAGGGAACTAAGATTCCACAAGTTGTACAGGATGGCCAAAAAAAAAAAATTTTTTTACCATTGAGTTTTCATAATATATGGGCTTCTCAGATAGCACAGGGGGTAAGAATCTGCCTGCCATTGCAGGAGACCCAGGTTCGATTTCTGGGTCGGGAAGATCCCCTGGAGGAGGAAATGGCAACACATTCCAGTATTCTTCCCTGGAGAATCCCATGGACAGAGGACCCTGGGGGTCACAAGTAGTTGGACACAACTGAGCACACACAGACTTTCATAATAAACACATCAACTTCAAATCAGCATGTTTTTTATTACTTATCCCTTAATAAACATTGTGTTCTAGACAATTGTTCATTCTGAGAACACCTGGCCACAGAGCCTAACAGACTCAGCTCCCCAAGGTGTTTTGGGAGTCAATTCCTAGATGCTGGGCATCACCCTTGCTGGCTGCAAGTTGAGTCGCTCACGCCCTCTGGTGCTTAGCACCCCTGGGTGCACACAGAGTCCATGCATCAAGGGGGGCTGGGATGAGGACAACGAGCTGGAGTTACCACCTACAATCCTGCCGTTTTGATCCGTGTAGACAGTTGTGTTTTGTCTTTTTGTTTTCAGCCGCGTGGAGCACCAATGTGGGATCTTAGCTCCCCGACCAGCGATGGAACCCAGGCCTCCACATTGGGAGCTCAGAGCCTTAACCACTGGGCGACCAGGGAGGTCCCTGTGTGGACACTTTAGGACAGTGTGACAGAGAAAGCCTCACAATGTCCTATTTTTGTTCGAGTAAGTGCAAATGCTGTTCACACATGAAACTTCTTCCTGAATTCGGATAACATATTTAAAAATGAAACATGCTTCTCTTTTAGTCGTTAATTGCTCGTTTTAAAGTGAAAACTTGACCCTGAAGATGATGATTGTTAACGACATCATAGAAGATCATTCTGTCATAAAGAGGAGGTGCTAATGTCATTGAGGCCACTTAAAAATGATGAAAACCGTGCATTTTGTGCAATATATATTTTACCACAATTTTTAAAGTTAATGTGCCAAAAAACATTGAATTGTCCTTTCAGCAGGTCAGTTACATGGGATGTAAATTACATCCAAATAAAGGTGTCTCTAAAAAGGTAGGGGGAAGGAGCGTTTGGTTTTTTAATGACCCGCTCTAAGCATCATATACTGGAGGACGGCGTGGCAACCCACTCCAGTATTCTTGCCTGGAGAATCCCATGGACAGAGGAGTCTGGGAGGCTACAGTCCAAGGAGTCACAAAGAGTTGCACACCACTGAAGCTACTTACCACGAACACACGCACAGCCATCATATAAGCTAGACACGCCACTGCTACTGCTGCTAAGTCGCTTCAGTCGTGTCCGACTCTGGGCGACCCCATAGATGGCAGCCCACCAGGCTCCCCCGTCCCTGGATTCTCCAGGCAAGAACACTGGAGTGGGTTGCCATTTCCTTCTCCAATGCATGAAAATGAGAAGTGAAAGTGAAGTCGCTCAGTCGTGTCCGACTCTTAGCGACCCCATGGACTGCAGCCCACCAGGTTCCTCCGTCCATGGGATTTTCCAGGCAAGAGTACTGGAGTGGGGTGCCATTGCCTTCTCCGATACGCCACTAGGTGGTGCTATTGCTATTTTATACAAGAGGAAACAGCGGCTCAGAGAGGTCAAGCGACTTGCTCAAAGACACAAAGCTACCGACGTCCACAGCAGCCGGATTCCAGTTCATGCAGGTGGCCATGGGGCCTCCCAGGCAAAGCCAGGATCTTGCTCTGTCCCTGGACCTGGGCAGGTTCCTTGCCATGGGCCTGCTCACCTGGAAAGAGGGCCGTCTGGACTCTTCAAAGATTCTTTGAGGGGACTTCCCTGGTGGTCTCGTGTCTAAGACTCCACACTCCCAATGCAGGGGGCCCGAGTTCAATCCCTAGTCAGGGAAGTAGGTCCCACACGTCACAACTGAGAGTTTGCATGCCACAAATAAAGATCCCAAGTGCTGCACCTGAGACCTGAAGCAGCCATATAGATGAATAAATGTAAATAAATATTTTTTTAAAAGATGCAGGGCAAGGTGTCTGATCACAAGTGCCCTGTAGATCATAACTTATTAGATTTTATTCTTGCCTCATCAAGTACATTAAAAGGATTTGGTACCTGTCCTTCAGGGAAGGGCCGTTAAGTCCATAGATTGGCCTAAAGAAAAATAATCAGACATAATTTAACATGAATAAGAGGGACGACAAATAGGAATGCAACTTCACGCAACTTAATTTTAAGAAAAGAATGGTTATCTCAATAAATGAAGCTAAATTTTCTTCTGGACCCCAGAACTCAACCACATTTATACGTATTAGCTATCCTTTAGGTTAAATGGACCTGTTGGGCTAGCTTGGGAAATGTTAACATTTTACTATTTTCTACAGAGAAAATAACTTCACATTTGCTACCAAACAACTGATGAGCTGTTAAAGCACAATCAACCTTTTTTTAAATTGAAATGAAATGAAACTATATAGCAGTTCCATTACAGTTCTATATGAAATATTTTCTCTTTCTGTAAAATTGAGTTAATATATAAAATACTGCTTTATGCCATTATAAAAATATTAGTACTTAATTTTTTTATTATATCAGTGTAAAGTAGTAACTGTAGTAAAGTAGAGAAGAGTGACACTGTAGAGTAGATAGTTAGATAGCCTCACCAACTCAATGGACATGAGTTTGAGCAAACTCCAGGAGATACTGAAGGACAGGGAAGCCTGTCGTGTTGCCGTCCATGGGGCTACAAAGAGTCACACACGACTGAGCGACAGAACAACAGCAGAGTAGTAACAGGATTTATCTCACCCCTAAATGTTATATAAAATTTATATTTATTTATATTTAATAAGTCAATATAGTTAATGTTGGGGGTGTTTTTTACATTAAAGAGCAACCATCTTGATATTTATCTTTTCTCCTTTCATCCATTGATAACAAACCTTGTAACAATTTTCTTTCTTCAATTTTACTCTCCTTGAACTCTGTGATTCAGTGGTTAAGAATCCGCCTGCCAACATAGGGGACACGGGCTCAGTCCCTGGTTTGAGAAGACCCCGTATGCCTGGGACAACTAAGCCTGTAGCCGAAACCACTGAGTCCACGTGCTCCAGAACCCATGCTCTGCAGCCAGAGGCCACCACGATGAGAAGCCCAGGCACAGCAACCAGAGAAAGCCCCCTCTCACTGCAACCAGAGAAAGCCCGCTTGCCGCAACCAGAGAAAGCCCGCTCGCCGCAACCAGAGAAAGCCCCTGCTCACTGCAACCAGAGAAAGCCCGCTTGCGGCAACCAGAGAAAGCCTGCTTGCTGAAACCAGAGAAAGCCCCCACCCACTGCAAGCAGAGAAAACCCGCTCACTGCAACCAGAGAAAGCCTGCTCACCGCAACCAGAGAAAGCCTGCTCACCGCAACCACAGAAGGCCCCGCTCACCGCAACCACAGAAAGCCCACTCACCGCAACCACAGAAAACCCACTCACCGCAACCACAGAAAGCCCGCTCTCACTGCAACCAGAGAAAGCCCGCTCACTGCAACCAGGAAAGCCCCCTCTCACTGCAACCAGAGAAAGCCCGCTCCCAGCAACCAGAGAAAGCCCCAGTTCACCGCAACCAGAGAGAGCCTGCTCACTGCAACCAGAGAAATCCTGCTCCCTGCAACCAGAGAGAGCTCGCTCCCTGCAACCAGAGAAAGCCCTCACTCACCGCAACCAGAGAAAGCCCCCACTCACTACAAGAAAGACACAGTGCAGTCAAAAATAAATAAATAAATAAAATTTTTCTGTCCTTGTGCTTTTTCCCTTGGGATCCCTTAGGAATCACTATTTTGCAGAATCAAAGAATGTGAGAGCCAAAGGGGATCTCAGAAGCAACTAAGTCAAACAAATGCTCATTGCACACAGAAGTAGCTATCACTGAATATTTGATACCTAGGCCATCCATAGGTTACAAAGGACAAAGTTGAAATGGGGTCACTGACTCCCAGAAAGCATTCCAACATGTTATCTAAAACAGAGAAAGCCAAGGAGAAGAATGCATCTAAATTGTTTTGAAAGGCTGGGTTTCAAATGTGGGAACAACTGAGCTATGTGCTTGTAAACAGCTATTTCAAAGAATGTATGACTTATCTTCCAACTGAAATGCCATGCAAAATGGTAAAGCTGAGCTTTATCAGCTAGAACAGGTAAACAAGAGCTCAATTGAAATGATTTCTAGTTGAATTCGTTGTTTATGATGATACTGTTGTTTTGGCTTTTGGTTTTTTTGGTGGATCTCAGTTCCCTGACCCAGGATCGAGAACAATAGTGAAAGCTCAGTGTCCTAACCCCTGAACCACCAGGGGATTCCCAATACTGTTTATTGTTTGGAACGAACATAATCTTGATCTTGTTTCTTTCCAGAAGGACTCTAGAGCTCTTGCTTGGACTAAGGGACTGCTATTACAGTTAGAGCTAGAGAATCCACAGTAAACAGCAGACATTTACTGAGTGTTGGTAACATGCTAGCTCTTACAATAGGCAAGTTGTACATAATAACTCATTCAGTCTCTCCAAGAACTCTACGTGGTCATGCATTTCTTAGGGCTAAGTTCAGTTACAAGCAACAGAGATCCAAAATGTCAATGACCTAAATAAGATAGAAGTTAGAATCCGCCTGCAGTGCAGGAGACCCGGGTTTGATCCCTGAGTTGGGAAGATCCCCTGGAGAAGGAAATGGCAATCCACTCCAGTATTCTTGCCTGAAAAATCCCATGGACAGAGGAGCCTGGCAGGCTACAGTTCACGGGGTATCAAAAAGTCTGACACTATAACTGAGGAACTCTCACTAACACTTACTTTTCCGTGACATAAAAATCTGTGATGAAGTGGTCCAAGGCTGAGGTGGCAATTCCACACTGTCAGAGAAACAACTTTCTTCTGTCTTGTCCATCTACTGAGCATGTCCTCCATTCTCCATTCCTAAAACAATCTCATGTTCCAGATGGCTGCTCCATCTCCAGCCATTACACCTGCACTCCAGCTTAGGATAAGGAGAAAGGGGCGGAGAAGGGCAACAGCGCCTCCCAGAAGCTCCCCACATCATTTTTATCTATGCCCTATTGGCCAGAACTCGGTCACATGACTACACATAGCTGCAAAGGAAGCTGGGGAAAGTAGTCTTCATTTGGCATTGCTACTGTTTATTTAGTCGATAAGTGTCTGACTCTTTTTGACCCCACAGACTGTAGCCCACCAGGTTCTGCCCTTGGGATTTCCCAGGCAACAATACTGGAGTGGGTAGCCATTCCCTTCTCCAGGGGATCTTCCCAACCCAGGGATCAAACCCTTGTCTCCTGCATTGGCAGACGGATTCTTTATCACTGAGCTGCCAAGGAAGCGCCTCATTTGGCACAGCCCCAGAGAGAAGGCAATGACAACCCACTCTAGTACTCCTGGCTGGAAAATCCTATGGATGGAGGAGCCTGGTGGGCTGAGTCGATGGGGTCGCTGAGTCAGATACGACCGAGCAACTTCGCATTCAGTTTTCTCTTTCATGCATTGGAGAAGGAAATGGCAACCCACTCCAGTGTTCTCGCCTGGAGAATCCCAGGGGCGGGGGAGCCTGGTGGGCTGCCGTCTATGGGGTCGCACAGAGTCGGACACGACTGAAGTGACTTAGCAGCAGCAGCTAAAATTCAGGGGAGATAGGATCTTGGAGGGAAATGAGCAGTCTTTGCCACAGCTAAGATACTACTATTAATCCTCTTTCACAGAGGAGAAAGTTTAGAAGTTAGTATCTTGACCAAGGTCACAGCCTTAATAGGTGAGGAACTAGAATTTGCAAAATGCTATTTTGTGACACTTTTTCACGTGTACCTAGCAATGGTAAGGTATTAGTTACTAATTCTACTGTGTTGCTCAGAAGAGAAAAATTATACAAAAACAATATATTTATAATTTTACTCTATTATACTCAAATTGGAGAAGGCAATGGCGCCCCACTCCAGTACTCTTGCCTGGAAAATCCCATGGACAGAGGAGCCTGGAAGGCTGCAGTCCATGGGGTCGCTGAGGGTCAGACACGTTCAACTGAGCGACTTCACTTTCGCATTCATGCATTGGAGAAGGAAATGGCAACCCACTCTAGTGTTCTTGCCTGGAGAATCCCAGGGATGGGGGAGCCTGGTGGGCTGCTGTCTATGGGGTCACACAGAGTCGGACACAACTGAAGCAACTTAGCAGCAGCATACTCAAATCACTATTTTATCAACCAGAAATATTTCAGAGTGCAGCTATCCCTGTGACAGAGAATACTGAGTAGATGAACAGAAAATAGAGTTGAACAGAAAACAGGGTTTCCCCTTCTCCAGGGAATGTGGGCAAATGAGCCAGCCCCACTCATGTCCCAGATGGCTTTGAGCAGCAGATCAACTTTCTCCCTCTCCAGGACTCACTGTGGCTATGGTTGTAGTATCTTACACCCTTCACAGACATTAACTCAAAATGGATTACACCCTAAAGGTAAAATACGAAACTATAAAACTCCTAGAAAATAACACAGGAGAAAACTCAAGTACATGATGTTGGGCATAGTAATGACTTTTTAGATACAACACCAAAGGCACAATCCATTTAAGAAATATTTGATGAGCTGGGCTTCATTAAAATTAAAAAAAAAAAAAACTTCTGCTCTATGAAAGACAATGTCAATGAATCTGAAGACAAGCCACAGACTGGAAGAAGATATTGGCAAATGACACATTTGATAAAGGTCCGCTACCCAAAATACACCAAGAACTCTTAAAACTCAACAATAAGGATATAAACAATCTGATTTAAAAATGGGTCAACACCTCTCAGAATATTGGAAATAAAAGCAAAAATAAATGGGATCTAATTAAAATTAAAAGCTTCTACACAACAAAGGAAACTATAAGCACAGTGAAAAGACAGCCTTCAGAATGGGAGAAAATAATAGCAAATGAAGCAACTGACAAACAACTAATCTCAAAAATGTTCAAGTAACTCCTGCAGCTCAATTCCAGAAAAATAAATGACCCAATCAAAAAATGGGCCAAAGAACTAAACAGACATTTCTCCAAAGAAGACATACAGATGGCTAACAAACACATGAAAAGATGCTCAACATCACTCATTATCAGAGAAATGCAAATCAAAACCACAGTGAGGTACCATATCACGCCAGTCAGAATGACTACTATCCAAAAGTCTACAAGCAATAAATGCTGGAGAGGGTGTGGAGAAAAGAGAACCCTCTTACACTGTTGGTGGGAATGCAAACTAGCACAGCCACTCTGGAGAACAGTGTGGAGATTCCTTAAAAAACTGGAAATAGAACTGCCTTATGACCCAGCAATCCCACTGCTAGGCATATACACCAAGGAGACCAGAATGGAAAGAGACACGTGTACCCAAGTGTTCATCACAGCACTGTTTATAATAGCCAGGACATGGAAGCAACCTAGATGTCCATCAGCAGGTGAGTGGATAAGAAAGCTGTGGTCAGTTCAGTTCAGTTCAGTTGCTCAGTCGTGTCCGACTCTTTGCGACCCCATGAAGTGCAGCACGCCAGGCCTCCCTGTCCATCACCAACTCCCGGAGTTCACTCAGACTCACATCCATTGAATCCGTGATGCCATCCAGCCATCTCATCCTTGCTTGTCTCCTTCTCCTCCTGCCCCCAATGCCTCCCAGCATCAGGGTCTTTTCCAATGAGTCAACTCTTCGCATGAGGTGGCCAAAGTACTGGAGCTTCAGTTTTAGCATCATTCCTTCCAAAGAAATCTCAGGGTTGATCTCCTTCAGAATGGACTGGTTGGATCTCCTTGCAGTCCAAGGGACTCTCAAGAGTCTTCTCCAACACCACAGTTCAAAAGCATCAATTCTTCTGCACTCAGCCTTCTTCACAGTCCAACTCTCACATCCATACATGACCACAGGAAAAACCATAGCCTTGACTAGAATATACACAATGGAATATTACTCAGCCATTAAAAATAATACATTTGAATCAGTTCTAATGAGGTGGATGAAACTGGAGCCGAATATACAGAGTGAAGTAAGCCAGAAAGAAAAAAAAATACAGTATACTAATGCATATATATGGAATTTGGAAAGATGGTAATGATAACCCTGTATGTGAGATAGCAAAAGAGACACAGATGTATGGAACAGTCTTTTGGACTCTGTGGGAGAGGGAGAGGGTGGGATGATTTGAGAGAATGGCATTGAAATATGTATAATATCATATGTGAAACAAATCACCAGTCCAGGTTTGATGCATGATACAGGATGCTCGGGGCTGGTGCACTGGGATGACCCAGAGGGATGGTATGGGGAGGGCGGTGGGAGGGGGTTTCAGGATGGGGAATACATGTACACCCATGGTGGATTCATGTTGATGTATGGCAAAACCAATACAATATTATAAAGTAATTAGCCTCCAATTAAAATAAATAAATTTATATTAAAAAAAAGAAAATATTCAGTTCCTGTTTCACATAAAAGTAGTACAAGTCAAAGAATAATCAAAATTCAGGGCTGAAATGGATATTTCTGACCACCTAATGTAACATCCTCATCTTCCTGATGAGGATATTAAGTCCAGGAAGGAGAAAAAACATATATAATTCATCCTATCATGCATTTATGTAATGTCCTTTTACACAACACCAACCGTTCTTGTGCCATGCACTTCACTATTGGTTTTATAGATGAAATAGTGACCATGCCAGACATCTTGGAATGTGAAGTCAAGTGGGCCTTAGAAAGCATCACTATGAACAAAGCTAGTGGAGGTGATGGCATTCCAGTTGAGCTGTTTCAAATCCTGAAAGATGATGCTGTGAAAGTGCTGCACTCAATTTGCCAGCAAATCTGGAAAACTCAGCAGTGGCCACAGGACTGGAAAAGTTCTGTTTTCACTCCAATCCCAAAGAAAGGCAATGCCAAAGAATGCTCAAACTACCGCACAATTGCACTCATTTCACATGCTAGTAAAGTAATGCTCAAAATTCTCCAAGCCAGACTTCAGCAATACATGAACCGTGAACTCCCTGCTGTTCAAGCTGGTTTTAGAAAAGGCAGAGGAACCAGAGATCAAATTGCCAACATCCACTGGATCATGGAAAAAGCAAGAGAGTTCCAGAAAAACACCTATTTTTGCTTTATTGACTATGCCAAAGCCTTTGACTGTGTGGATCACAATCAACTGTGGAAAATTCTGAAAGAGATGGGAATCCCAGACCACCTAACCTGCCTCTTGAGAAATCTGTATGCAGGTCAGGAAGCAACAGTTAGAACTGGACATGGAACAACAGACTGGTTCCAAATAGGAAAAGGAGTACATCAAGGCTGTGTATTGTCCTCCTGCTTATTTAACTTCTATGCAGAGTACATCATGAGAAACGCTGGGCTGGAAGAAACACACGCTGGAATCAAGATTGCCAGGAGAAATATCAATAACCTCAGATATGCAGATGACACCACCTTTATGGCAGAAGTGAAGAGGAGCTAAAAAGCCTCTTGATGAAAGTGAGAGAGGAGAGTGAAAAAGTTGGCTTAAAGCTCAACATTCAGAAAACAAAGATCATGGCATCTGGTCCCATCACTTCATGGGAAATAGATGGGGAAACAGTAGAAACAGTGTCAGACTTTTATATTTTTTGGGCTCCAAAATCACTTCAGATGGTGACTGCAGCCATGAAATTAAAAGACATTTACTCCTTGGAAGAAAAGTTATGACCAACCTAGACAGTATATTCAAAAGCAGAGACATTACTTTGCCGACTAAGGTCCGTGTAGTCAAGGCTATGGTTTTTCCTGTGGTCATGTATGGATGTGAGAGTTGGACTGTGAAGAAGGCTGAGTGCCGAAGAATTGATGCTTTTGAAGTGTGGTGTTGGAGAAGACTCTTGAGAGTCCCTTGGACTGCAAGGAGATCCAATCAGTCCATTCTGAAGGAGATCAACCCTGGGATTTCTTTGGAAGGAATGATGCTAAAGCTGAAGCTCCAGTACTTTGGCCACCTCATGTGAAGAGTTAACTCATCGGAAAAGACCCTGATGCTGGGAGGGATTGGGGGCAGGAGGAGAAGGTGACAACCGAGGATGAGATGGCTGGATGGCATCACGGACTCAATGGATGTGGGTCTGAGTGAACTCCGGGAGTTGGTGATGAACAGGGAGGCCTGGCATGCTGTGATTCATGGGGTCACAAAGAGTCGGACATCACTGAGCAACTGAACTGAACTGAACTGAAGTCTTGATTCTTGCCTCAGGAACTAGCCATCAATTGGGCAGTTAAGATGAGTAAACTTAGACTGGCATTTCCTTAGCGCAAAAGAGGAGAAGGCACACAGTGTTTCATAGTACAGGTTGCAGGTTGAAGCAATCTGAGTTTTAACATGTGCCACTGCTCACAGATTGGATGACCTTGAGCAACTGAGTTCACTTTAGTATGTTTCAATTTCCTTTTGCATGAAATGTTAACACTGACATTTATCTTATATAGGCTTTCTTGATGATGAAGTGAGAAAATATATAAACAATGCTTAGTAAAATATTTAGTAGTAACTGATCAGTGTAATCAAGTCTATAGTCTTCCCAGTGCTCATGTACAATTATGAGAGCTGGACCGTAAAGAAGGCAGAGCACCAAAGAACTGATGCCTTCAAACTGTGGTGCTGGAGAAGAATCCTGAAAGTCCCTTGGACAGCAAGGAGATCAAACTGGTCAATCTTAAAGGAAATCAACCCTGAATACTGGTTGGAAGGACTGATGCTGAAGCTGCAGCTCCAGTATTTTGGTCACCTGATGGGAGCAGTCAACTCATTGGTAAAGTCCCTGATGCTGCAAAATATTGAGGACAGGAGAAGAAAGCATCAGGGGATGAGATGGCTGGATGGCACCGCTGATGCAAAGGACATGAACTTGGGTAAACATCAGGAAATGATGAGGTACAGGGAGACCTGGGGTGTGCTGCAGTTCATGGGGTCACAAACAGTCGGACACAATTGAGTGACTGAACAACAACTGATCAATAAAAGTATCATTGTTAGTAATAGCTGCAGTACAGTAGTAATATAATCATCATTATTATTAGAGTTCAGGTGTGGAAGCTAAAAAGAAAGCTTCCCAGCAGTAGGATTGATAGACTATGACTATGTTTAGGCTTAGGAAGAATGTTTTGGCAAAAGGGTTAAATTATTTGCTGGTTTATCTGACTTTGTGGCGCTTTCTGAATGTCAAGGTTTTCGTAAGAGCCATAATTGAATTACAAATATAACTCTCATGCCATGGTGATCCTAGGTTTATATGTCATGTGTTTCAGTAAATTATAGTGAAGTTTGTGAGGCTCAAGCAGCTCTTTCTGTTTCACACATAGAGGGAGTTTCAGTTGGAAACATGATTTCTCAGGGTGTTTGTTCTTATCTCACTGATCCAAACACAATGAACTATATGAAAACATTGTGTATTTCAAAATATGTCATATAGATGTTGTAAGTTGGTAGCATTTTCTGTCTTCCAGTATAAGCTGCAAGTATTCTGAAGTCTAGGATATATCAGTTATCTACTGCTGAGTAACAAGCTACTCCAAGATTTAGTGACTAAAACAGCAATAATTATTGAGTCTGCATGTTGGGCAGGGCTCAGTTGGGATGATTGGTTCTGCTCCCTACAGCATAGCCAGGTCATCTCCAGTTGAGACTGGGGATCCACTTTCAAGATAGCCTGCTCAAATGGCTGGTAGTGAACTCATCCAAAACTGGTGTGCTCATTTCTCACTGGGTGCTTATTTGGGCTGCATGGACACCACCTCAGAGCATTCAGACCACTTACACAGTAGGTTAGTTTCACTGGTGAGTGTCACAGAAGTACCAGGCAGAGACTGTGTGTGGCTTTGTAAATCTAGCTTCAAGAGTCAAATAATGTTACTTATGCCATAGTTGCCAGCAAATGAAGATTCA
Source organism: Aepyceros melampus (assembly GCA_006408695.1). Classification (NCBI taxonomy): domain Eukaryota; kingdom Metazoa; phylum Chordata; class Mammalia; order Artiodactyla; family Bovidae; genus Aepyceros; species Aepyceros melampus. Next base: position 242,620 of record SJXQ01011163.1, on the reverse strand, counting down.
GGGGGAAAGAACATACACCCTCATCTCTCTGTAGCGGAAATGTCAAAGTTACATGATGAGAAGTATGTATAGGTGTGACACTGTTGAAAAACAGTCTGTGAAAACTGCCGTTCCTGTTTTGCCCACCAGAGTGTCCAGAGTCATGCTGACATAACACTGGTACTTAATAAATATTTGCTCATTGACTGAATACATTCAGTGAATGAAAATAAATGAATAAACTAGTATTATTACTGTAGCTCCTGACACTTTCTGGATGACACTGATATTGATATTGAACATGTCTCTTGGCTTGAAATTTTGCTCTTGAATCTGGGCACTTACTTTTACATGTCTACAGTTGGTATTGAGCCTTAAACTCCTTTGGGGAATAAGGAAATGACTACAAAGAAATATCAGTAGTGCCTGATAGGGTGGTAATTTGAATAAGTGAGGTGGAATTTGATTGTAAAGATTTATTAAGTCATCAAAGAATATTATAAGAGAAGAAAATAGTTCTGAAAGAGTTCTGAAATAATTGATGATGAACCAGTATGGTTGCAATGAAGGAAACGATGAGATTACAAGAGATCGGGCATTTCTGGAAGAATAGCAGCCAAAAGAAGCATCAGCAAAACTATGTTTAATTAATGAATAGTAGCAAAGAGGGTGCTCTAAAAAGATTAGAGATAACAATTGAGGCTGTGTCTCCTGGGAAATATTGGATGACTGAAGTGCTTGTGTGTGTGATGTGATTAAAGTAATCAACGAGAATGTTGAACATTGAATCATGAATTTAAAAGATTCTGTCTCCCTATCTAAAGCTGTAGCAAACATCAAGCAGTAATTTCTGATTAATAGTGGGGTATGGAGAAGACCACCAATATAATGGCTATTTTCGGAAGTCACAGTGGAAATGTCTTATTCTTGGTCCATAACAACCTGATATATTATCAACTATTAAGATTTTAACTCTGTGCTTTTATTGTAAAATATATTCAGAGCTGACAATTGCAACTTAAACTGTGTAACTTAGGATGTTAGAGACTGTAAATTTCTCCTCTGTATCATCCATGGTTATTTTTATTTTTATTTTTTTTTGGTTTTTATTTTTAATGAAAAGATAGAAAAGAGTTTGTGTAATTTGATTAATAAGTGAAACGCCTCAAACTTCAGAACAAAAAAAAGGTGTTGAATATGTCACTCGATTATTTTATCATTGTCGAAAGTTTCTTGGATTCTTCTAAAATGTTGACATTTACCCAACTTTAATCTTTTAAAAATATTTATTTATTCCCTTATTATCAACCTTTTCGAAAATTGTATTATAGGAAAAGAGTCACACACACAGGGATTTATCTATCAGGCTTCTGAGTGTCATTAATTAACTGGAAGCAGTATCTCATATCTTCTGACTGAACTTCCTACCTGCCCACTCTCAGAGTGGCAATGATTAATAATTCCTTTTATTTTTTTCTTATTTCACTGTAGTACAATAAATATGTGTTGTAACTGAGTGGGTTTGCCAGAAAATGTACTTCATATAATTACATTTATATTTATTTACATATGAATGATATAGGATTTGGACATCATAATGTTATTACTGACTTTAAAAAATACTTAGAATATTCTTGATACAAGTTCAGATTTGCTATGACAATTTAAAAATATAATCTGTGCTAAATTCAAAGGCTGAATAGTCAAAGACATTTAAAAGTTCTCATAAACTTTAAAGTATGCTTGAGTTGATGTTTCTGGCTAAACTGAACATTAATTTGGTTTTGGCTGTAGATAGATATATCAGAATTAAAAAGTAAATAGCTTCATTGGCTCCTTAGTCACTCAAATTAAGGTATCTGAAGCAGGCTGGTTCCTGAAACTTTGACCTAGTAACAGAGTTTCCAGATAGGGCAAACACAGCAGATCAAAAAGGTCACAAACAAATACACCAGGTATGCCCAGAATCCAAAATAAAACACACTTTCGTTTCCAAAAAACAAAAAACAAAAACAAAAACACAGCAAACAGCACTGCATAGTGTATGTTAAGATGGTCATATAAAAGGGACAGAAAATTCAGGCTGTGACTGCAAATGAGACACTGACTCACCAAGCTAAAGTAGTTTCACTTCTTTATTCTCACCACCTCCTCACTTCCCACTAACACCTTTCAGTAGAGTCCTAAGCATCACCTATAGTTAAATTTGCATTTGTGCATTCGTATACTATTATCTATCTCCCTCATGCATGAAAGCCCCTTGATGGAAAGACTATGGATAATTTGCGTTTCCCTCTGAACCTCTGGTTCAGGATAGGACATCACATAGACTAGGCACTTCAGTTAATTTGTAATAAAGGGTAAAATGTGCCATTTTGGGAAAGAGGTTTCTCATTTAACTTTAATCAGAGCAGATCCGGATCACCAACAGGCATAAGTTTTCGAGTCCCAGTTTACATTCCGATATATGTGATATCATCAGCACTGCCTCCTCTCAGGCAACACAGTCATATGCATTTAATTCAAGACCTGTTTCCTTCTTTACATCTTATTTTTACATGTCCTGTAGAGATGTTGCTCATCTAGCTGTCTTAACCTTAATATCTTAAGGTGACTTGCATGCTATAAAGTCCTTGATGGAGGCTTGAGGCATCTGCTGGAAAGATATGACTAAAGTCTTGCAAAAAATAAAATGGAACAAACCACCTCATCTGTCAGTTAGCGGCATGTCCCTCCAGGGTAAGGAATAAACACTGCCTGGGCTAGGTTGTCAGTCAGAAAGCAGGCAATGGCCTTCTCTGTTCACTTCTTTTTTCTCCCTTTAGAGAATTTTGCCTCTGGTGAGTTTCTTTTCATCTCCTTCTGCATGCCCTACAGCTTCTGTTCTTGCAGTCTGTCCACTAAGGGCCTTCAGCAGTGTTTGTGGACTTGGACTCAGTCACACTGCTTAGTCTTTCGGTGGCGGGTAGTGGTAGGGGTGGACAAAACAAGCAGTGATGGAGTGAGAACCTTCTACTGTCCACCCTGAGGATTTAGTGCTGACGATAGCACTTTTGAGCTGTGTAATCTTCAGCAAGTTGCTTGAACTTTCAAAATCTCAGTTTATTCATGTATAAAATAAGATTGTTGTGTTTGACAAAATGATATAATCTTTGCAAAGCTCTTAGAAGAATGTCAGCACAGTGAATGAGGATATATACATACCCTCCCACAGATAATACATGGATATTCATGAACAAAAGCAAAATAAAGCTTAACCATTGAAAATAATTCCCTTGACAAACTTAGAAAACCAAAATAATTATAGCACACTAACTACCCCCACTCCCATTGACTTTAGCATATAAAGGTAAAAGGTCAGATCTGGTTTGAACCAAGTCACAGCTCAGTTACTAAGTCCGACTTTTTGTGACCCCATGGACTGTAGCCCACCAGGTCCTCTGTCCATGGAATTTTCCAGGCAAGAATGCTGGAGTGGGTTGCCATTTCCTCCTCAGGGAATCATCCTGACCCAGGGATCAAATTCATGCCTCCTGTATCTCCTGTATTGAAGGCAGATTCTTTACCGCTGGGCCAACTGGGAAGCCCTAATGACTTGAAAAGACGGCTCCAAATCAGAAACTTTTGTTTCCTAAGATACATTCTTACCCTAAACAGACTATGGAAAGACGCTAGCATATTTGTGCCTCTCAGGAGTTTTTAAAAGTGTCTTTTTCACAATATAACAGAAGAGAAGGTGAGACTCTCACAAGCTTAACAGGAGAAATAGATCAGAAACTTTTTTTTTCTAAATAAAGATCTTATTTTCATGGTGCCTGGTCTCTCTGACCTAAATTGCAGTAATTCAGTATGTGTGAAATTACCTTTTCTAGGACAGGAAGATCATAGCAGAAAAGAGAGGGGGAGGGGAATGGCAGGAGAAAGAGAAAAGAATCTACAATTCAGACAAGAGTTCAGGCTGCCTGACAAAGAGCCTGGAACTAATAAGAAATTAGTTATAACAAAGACATCTCAGAAAGGTAACTGCTAATATGAAGGACTAGCAATTATCTCCACTAGGCAGCCATGTTCTGAGGGTCAGAAGGTCTTTTAAGAACTAAAATAAAGCAGTGGTGAAGCCAAAGAATGGCATCTAATTGAGTGTCTATTTCTGGGGTTTATTTTATTTTATTAAACTTTTTTTTATCACTTTCAAGTTCATGGTGTTGGCATAGCAAATTTATTTCTATAATTAAATGGATTGTTATTTACCAGCAAAAATAAAGCTGGCATAAAAAAAACACATGATCAGTAACATAGTTCAGACTTCATGAATTATTACTTAGAACTAATGAATGAGATCATTATTTCTTTCCATACAGGTTAGGGAATTGTGTCTCAGGTCTGAAAACTGGAAGCAGATCAGAAAAGGCCAGTTACCAGCAATTCGTGACCATCCCTTGTTCTCTGTTGCTTCCCCACCGTGGCATCAGAATAAGTCATAAAAATATCACAAAGTAAAATCTCACTGTGCTGTGGTCAGCACTTAAAGAGCCTGAGTTACAGTCATAATATTGTCACTGGCAAGTGTTACATTGTGGGTTGGATTTTGTTAACCAGAGTCTGATGTGTGGGAGCCTCCAGCTTGGTGTTGGAGTTCCACATGTTAGGGGTGGGTGGTTTATGAACAGACAGGTTCTGAATGAGTCAGCCTGATCCAGGCTTGGCATTTTCACGTGGTGGAGGATACTTCTGGAAGATAATAGTGACTTGACAACTCTAACACTCAAGGACTTTGGAATTATTACATCTAGAAGGATGTGTAATTGGTCTGAAAAGTGTTACAAAGAGGTGACATAGTCTTCATGGCAAAAAAGGGGAATCAAAACAGAAATGCTAGGTCCAGCATCTATAGTTAATCTCTGCTGAGTTTTCACAACCCTTGCTACTACACCCTTTGAGTTGCTATTGTCATTGTTTATTTGCTAAATTGTGTCCAACTCTGCGATCCCAATGTCTGCGGCCCGCCAGGATCCTCTGTCATGGGATTTCCCAGACAAGAATACTGGAGCTGCTTGCATTTTCCTACTCTAGGTTATCTTCCTGACCCAGGGATCGAACCCATGTCTCCTACTTGGCTGATGGATTCTTACCGCTAAGACACCAGGTAAGCCCACCCCTTGAGTAAATGTGTTTAAATGATACTGTTCAAAAAATGTACCCAAATCAACCAAATTTAGTAGAAGAGTGAAAGGTAAAAGCACAATTTTCAGTTTGAAAATCTTAATAAGCACAAGCAAATTATATATAGAAAAAGATCAAATCCCTCTTTTTTTGGTAATATCCATAAATTAGTGAGAGTAAATCTTTTACTTGGAAAGAATGAAGACGAGAACAGACCTATTGGCAAGACAGTTATTTTGCCAATACAGTCCCCTTGTCATTTAGGATGGTTCAGTTATGTTATGTTAACAAAATTCCTCAGATCTTAGTGGCTCCCTAGTGTTTGAAGTTATCCCAACTGACAAGTTTGAATTGGATGAAGGCTATCATTTCAGAAACACTGACTTTGTTATTAGAGAGATCTTAGATAATATTTGACCCATCTTCTCACATTACAGATAAAACTGATGAATAAAGTGGGACCTAGTATGTTAAATCACTGACCTAATTGAAGAAAGACTTCCCTGGTGGCTCAGATGGTAAAGAATCTGCTCACAAAGTGAGAGACCGGGGTTGTATCCCTGGGTCAGAAAGATCCCCTGGAATAGGAAATAACAATCTGCTCCAGCATTTTTGCCCAGAGAATTCCATTAACAGAGTAGCCTGGTAGGCTACTCATGGTGTCGCAAAGAGTTGGACACTTAGCGACTCACACTTTCACCTCAATGGCACAGCCTAACCTCATGTCAGAGGTGACCTCTGACTCTTGATTGGCATCTATTCTGGTGCACTGTACAATATCCTTTGGGATACTATAGCAATAACATAAGTTGTTGAAGAATTTCAGTTGGGATTCAATAATATTTTACATAGAAAGTAGAGCATTTTTTATTTTTGTTTTTCATAATGCATTCCATGAGTTTACATTCTAGGACTTAACAAACCCTCTTTAATAAAAGGTCATGAAGAACAGGGCATTACCTGTTTCATTACCTTTAGTATATATAATAGTATCAGGCACATAGAAGGTATTGGATAAATATTCATTTGCATGTTTTATTTTCATTTCCATCTGTCCTGGTATCTAGTGAGTTTAAGAGGAGAGAGAGTTTTGATCTATTTGTTTGTGTTGTATTGGTGCTATGCAAAATGCTTCAGCAGTACCACGTCGATAAATATTTGATGGACAAATAAATAAAAGGAATAGTAGGATATCGCTAATTTGAGTTATTTAGGAAGAAGACAGGGTGAATCTGAATAACTGGAAAGGTTGAGCTAAAATATATTTTTCAAATAAATCATTTTATTTAAGTTTGTATAAATGCAGCAAAGCTAACACTATCACCCAAAAGATTCTCTTGTAAAAATGTACAGCTTGCATGCAGAAATGTGCTTGTACATTTGTTCAATGGAGTGAGATTCTCATAGATTATCCAATAAATGTGCTTTAAAAAAATCTTTCATTCTTATCTTGAATCTTAAATAACTGTCATCCATTCCATTTTATATTTTTTAAAAACAATTTGGAATGTTTAACCACTTTGATCATCAGCAAATATACAGGTGGACTTAATTTGAATTTATTGTAGCTATATTAACATTCTGTCTTTAAGCTGCTGATTCACACATGCTTAAATCTAGTATTTTTAAATATTTATTGCAACTCTCTTTCCAGTACAAATTTTGTTTTTAAAATGTGTAAACTACTCATCCTTTCTTCAGTAAAACATTCCGATTCCAAGTCAGATAGCTGTAATATTTGTTGACACATGCAAAAAGCTTAAAATATGAGTGCAAATCTCAAAGTAAACACTCCCTTCAGATGGTTCTCTCCCACTTCCATCTCATTTTATTTAAAGTTTCTTTTACATTCAGGAGATTTGAGGTGAAAGCTCTCTGTGGTCTCCGACCAGCGTGGCCCCTCTAGGGATGCACTGGTCAAGTATTATGGTGTGGTGAGATTTGTGTGTCTGTGCGGAAGGAGAGAGGCAGGTGTGAGGGCCAGGGTAATAGAGTAATTTTTATTTTGCAGTCAAATAACATTAAAAATCAAAAAAGCTGATATAAAAGGCACATGAGCTTGGTGTCTATGGGATTGCCTGGAGCAAATAACGCTGTTAGCATCCATATTCTGAATGTGTCTACCTCTGCTCTCATTGCCTTCTGAGAAGTAAACCTAAGCATTTTGACATATCCTAGGAATAGCCAATGCTACATTGTATTAAATAGGATTGATATTTTTACTGACTATTCCATGAAGACCCATGAAAAGCAATCTATATCAGACACCATATGGCCGGACTTATAGAGTAATTTTTATTTTGCAGTCAAATAACATTAAAAATCAAAAAAGCTGATATAAAAGGCACATGAGCTTGGTGTCTGTGGGATTGCCTGGAGCAAATAACGCTGTTAGCATCCATATTCTGAATGTGTCTACCTCTGCTCTCATTGCCTTCTGAGAAGTAAACCTAAGCATTTTGACATATCCTAGGAATAGCCAATGCTACATTGTATTAAATAGGATTGATATTTTTACTGACTATTCCATGAAGACCCATGAAAAGCAATCTATATCAGACACCATATGGCCGGACTTTATGATATTATCCTAATTTTCTTCAAGTTTCCTCTATTTACCTCACCTTTACACAGCAGTTTTTTTCTGTTTCCTTTTTCTGCAGGCTTTGCAGTCAGTGTAGCTGGTTGCAGCTTTCTTTACCCTCCCACCTCTCTCCTCCCCCGAAACACACACACACCGTTTCTCTCTCTCTCTCTCTCTCCCTCTCTCTCTCTCTCTCTCTCTCTCACACACACACACACACACACACACAGCCTATCCTTAAACAAATCATCTCGCTTGGCTTCTTCAGTCAGGATTTTCATCCTGACTCCATTCAGAAATATAAAATATATGTCCTTTTAGGAAGCAAGAGAGACTGTTTATAGCAAAGAATGATTTTTTTCCCTGTCACTCATCTAAGAATTGGTACACTGATCTGTGTCCAACTTTGTCCCACACTTAAATTAACATATTAATTCATTTAATCAGCTGTCACTTGTTGACTATGAGTGCCATGCATTTTCCACAGGATGAACTACATATTTAATAATGTCTCACAAATTCATGATTTGTTTGAATAAAAAAAAGCATTCATGCCATTCTCAGTAAACATTTACTGCATGGTGGCCATACAACATTACCAGAAGTCATACTGGGAGGAGAAAAGATGTTTATGATGCTAAGAAAAGGCAGCCATCTCTCTTGGTGCTGTACAGGTGATAGAAGGAACTTCAACATTATAAAAATAAGACCCCAATGGACACATACGCTATTGGATACTTATTTCTGGCCTGAAAGTAAAATTTTACAGAATTAAGGTGTCAAAGTTAGATAAAACTAAGTAGTAATAACAGGAGGTCAGAGTTGAATGGACCTAGAAGTTATAATGTCTCAAGTTTTATTTCCTGTTTGAGAGCTAAAAAGCACACAGAAAGGGGGCCTATTCCAAGTCTTCTTAAGTCTTTCCACACTTGGCACATGTTTCAAAATCTATTAAAAATTGTATCAATCGTCTTTCCAGATTGAGCCCAAATATAAATTTTCCTTTTCAGTGGAGTTTTCCCTAATCATTTTCTCTTCTCACAAAGCACTTTTGAATGTGATAGTGCTCCAATTATTATATTTCTATACATCTGTCTGCTGAAAGTAATACATTGCCCTGTTTGCTTTATTCTTTTAAGCTTCCAAATATTGAACACCTTTTATTCTTAGAACTCTCTTTGATTAATGCATTTACATCTCCATTTAAGACATGGAAACTGAATCTTAGATGCATCTGGTAACCTGACCAAGATCACAGAGCCAGTGGAGGTGTCAGTACTTAAACTTCAGTTCTTTAAATGCCAAACTATGTTTGCTTTGTCATAATCTTTATGTATTTAACCAATAACTGGGAAATGGCTAGACACTGATATTTTATACATATATACACATATACATATGTACACTGGAATAAGCACACAAATACATTTAGTCATTGTATATAAATGACTTTAATATTTATAGGCATCTGGTCCTATCACTTCATGGCAAATAGATGGGGAAAATGTGGAAACAGTGCCAGATTTCGTTTCCTTGGGCTCCAAAATCACTGCAGATGGTGACTGCAGCCACAAAATTAGAAGACACTTGATACTTGGAAGAATAGCTATGACAAACCTAGACAGTGTATTAAAAAGCTGAGACATCACTTTGCCAGCAAAGGTCTGTACAGTCAAAGCTATGGTTTTCCCAGTAGTCATGTATGGATGTGAGAGTTGGACTATAAAGAAGACTGAATGCTGAAGAACTGATGCTTTTGAACTGTGGTGTTGGAGAAGACTCTCAAGAGTCCCTTGGACAGCAAGGAGATAAACCAATCAATCCTAAAGGAAATCAGCCCTGAGTATTCATTGGAAAGACTGGTGCTGAAGTTGAAGCTCCTATACTTTGGCCACCTGATGCAAAGAGCTGACTCACTGGAAGGACCCTAATGCTGGGAAAGATTGAAGGCAAGAGGAGAAGGGGGGAACAGAGGATGAGACGGTTGGATGGCCTTATCGATTCAATGGATATGAGTTTGAGCAAACTGTGGGAGATAGTGAAGGACAGGGAAGCCTGGCCTGCTACAGTTTATGGGGTCACAAAGAGTTGGACACCACCAAGCCACTGAACAACAACAATATTTAAATGCAGAAGGAAAAATCATTAATGTGAACATCCTGCATTAATTTCTTTCATCTTTGCACATAAGCTTAGTGTCAAATATAATATCTAGTGCATCTTGTCAGTTTTTGGGTATTCAGCATCTAAACCTCCTTTCTGGAGTTAGGTATGTCACCTGTCTTATTAGGCAGAGCCTGCCCTGCATGCGTGCGTGCTAAGTCACTTCAGTCGTGTCTGATTCTGTGCAACCCTACGGACTATAGCCCGCCAGGCTCCTCTGTCCATGGGATTCTCCAGGCAAGAATACTAGAGTGAGTTGCCAAGCCCTCCTCCAGGGGATCTTCCTGACCCGGGGATGAAATCTGGGTCTCCTGCATTGCAGGTGACTTCTTCACACTTAGCCCCAGGGAAGCCTGCTCTTCACTACTGCAGCTAAAATACTCAGACTCTAGCTTTTCCAGCCTTTTTGTCAGCTACAGGAAGGGCTGATTGACTTTAGATATCACTCCTGGTATGATGGTCACTGGTTGGAATTGCCAACATTCAGAAGTCCTGGAAGATACCCAAGGGCCTCTTAAGAAGTCATGTTTCACTTATTTAACCAGAAAGATTTCTGCGGCATGGACTTCAGAACCCTGGGTTATGGGATAGTGGGAAGAACAGAATTTGACAGCAGAATGTCACTTTTCTTTCCTGAATCTCAGTTTTTTAAACTATGAAAATTGGAATAGTAGTAATTATCTCACAAGGTTATAGTGAGAATGAGGTGATCTGATGATTGTCAGGCTGAAAGTGCTATACCTGGTAGCAGAAATAGAGCTGCATACAGTCCCTACAAACAAAGGAATTCTTGAAAGAAATCAAGAGTCTTACAAATTTAAGAGAAAATGAAAATAAACACCAACTTTGTTTTGTAAGCAATGGATTACAAATTTTTATTTCAGACAAAATATGCTCTGGGGAAAAGGTCTACCCTGGAACATTATCTTCTACCTCCAAAGAAATTTTCTATACTCCTGAAAGCTAGCTTCTGAGTCAATGGAATCCTAGGGTAGAAACCAGCATTATGAAGCACTTGTGGAACATGAGCTCTGTCCAGAAATTTTATATGTGTTATTTCAACCAGTACCCAAATCTAGTATAAATGTGCTTAAAACTCACATTTATGAGACACAAAGAAATAAATATGTCTTACTGTAGTGGATAAATCTGGCAAACAAGAGTATGGGGAACCATAGCTTTGACTTCAAGTCCAGAGCACTTTCTACCTCTTTATGATAATGAAATAGGTATTTCACTCTCACCTCTTTCCCCTGTGTAAGAGGTGAAAATTTCAGCCTTGTCGAATTTTTAAGTTTAAAAAAAAATTGGCATTTTTAACTCTTGAAAGGCAGTGTACGTGTGTCAGGTTTGTTGTGTCTTTCTTTGCTTTTGCATTTGCTCCTATGTGGTAGTGCAGTTGGAGAGGAAATGGCAACCCACTCCAGTACTTTTGCCTGGAGAATCCCGGGGATAAGGGAGCCTGGTTGGCTTCCATCTATGGGGTCACACAGAGTCGGACACCACTGAAGAGACTTAGTAGCAGCAGCAGCAGCAGCACTGCAGTAAATCATAGAGGGCAGTGGCACCCCACTCCAGCACTCTTGCCTGGAGGGTTCCATGGACGGAGGAGCCTGGTGGGCTGCAGTCCATGGGGTCGCTGGGAATCAGACACGACGGAGCGACTTCACTTTCACTTTTCACTTTCATGCATTGGAGAAGGAAATGGCAACCCACTCCAGTGTTCCTGCCTGAAGAACCCCAGGGACGGGGGAGCCTGGTGGGCTGCCCTCTATGGGGTCGCACAGGGTCGGACACGACTGAGCGACTTAGCAGCAGCAGCAGTAGTGCAGTAAACTCAATATAAGCCAAAGGGCAAAGAATAGTCCCTATTCATTTCAATGTGAAGTGAATCTTAAGTAGAAATATTTCTGATACGTGGAGTTTTCCTCTTTTACTATAATTTATTGCATTTTATTGACACGTTATTAGGTCTGTATAAACACCATTTTACTCCTAACAACTAAGCTGTTTAGCTTAAATCTCAACTCCCCCAGTATCAAGCTGTGGAAGCCTGGGAAAGTCATTTAAACTTTGTGTGCATTGGTGTCCTCATCTGAAAAATGAGGATAGTGTCAGCACAGACCTTAGAGGGCTGTTGTAAGAATTAAATACTGCAAACATTTGTATATAGTGCAAAATGTTTATAAAGCACAGAGTGTTCAGACCATATTAACTTGTATTTCTCAAAAGAAAGCATTATCTGATTTCAATAAATATGTAATGTGAAAATATTGTAAATAATCTATTGTTTAGTGGCTTGGTCACGTCCAACTCTTTGTGACCCCATGCACAATAGCCTGTTTGGGGATTTCCCAGGCAAGAATACTGAAGTGGGTTGGCATTTCATTCTCCAGGAGATAAATGTATTAAAAGTAAAAGTAATAAGATATATATAGAAATATACATTTGTGAATGAAATATATTTATAAATAAATATATTAACTCATTTATATCTAAAATATAATTTATAATTCATGTTTGATATATTTATTGCATATATATGTTACAATAGGTAAGATTTATTTAGCAGTAAGATAGACTGTCATTGATATACAGAAATGATACAAATGTAGATATCTTACAGGAAGAAAATCTTATGTGGAGTAAATTCTGTAGGGCAACCATAGAAACTTTCTAGCATTCACAACAAATTTGCTTCTCTGATTCATGAACTATATACCAGACCACCTAACCTGCCTCTTAAGAAATCTGTATGCAGGTCAGGAAGCCACAGTTAGAACTGGACATGGAACAACACACTGGTTCCAAATAGGAAAAGGAGTACATCAAGGCTGCATATTGTCATCCTGCTTATTTAACTTACGTGCAGAGTACATCATGAGAAACGCTGGACTGGAAGAAACACAAGCTGGCATCAAGATTGCTGGGAGAAACATCAATAACCTCAGATATGCAGATGACACCACCCTTATGGCAGAAAGTGAAGAGGAGCTAAAAAGCCTCTTGATGAAAGTGAAAGAGGAGAGTGAAAAAGTTGGCTTAAAGCTCAACATTCAGAAAACGAAGATCATGACATCGGGTCCCATCACTTCATGGGAAATAGATGGGGAAACAGGGGAAACAGTATCAGACTTTATTTTTTTGGGCTCCAAAATCACTGCAGATGGTGACTGCAGCCATGAAATTAAAAGATGCTTACTCCTTGGAAGAAAAGTTATGACCAACCTAGATAGCATATTCAAAAGCAGAGACATTGCTTTACAGACTAAGGTCTGTCTAGTCAAGGCTATGGTTTTTCCTGTGGTCATGTATGGATGTGAGATTTGGACTGTGAAGAAGGCTGAGCGCTGAAGAATTGATGTGTTTGAACTGTGGTGTTGGAGAAGACTCTTGAGAGTCCCTTGGACTGCAAGGAGATCCAATCAGTCCATTCTGAAGGAGATCAGCCCTGGGATTTCTTTGGAAGGAGTGATGCTAAAGCTGAAGCTCCAGTACTTTGGCCACCTCATGCAATCTAAATGTGAATCTTCCAGTTTCCCACGTGCCTTTGAGAAGAGCATATAATGGAAATATTAGTGCCTGTTCAGTCTAGCATGTGGATGTTATGAAGATAAAATTAGATAATAGAAGTAAGTAAAACTCACTATAGAAATGAGAGCATTTATTTCATAAAATAGAAGATGAAAATTTCACAAGTGTGATATGAAGGCAAATAAGATTATTTAGAAAATATTCTGAATTTTTTCAAGTTAGATGTTTCTAACTTGAGAAGATTTTAATTTCCAACTTGAGAATACAACTTAGATGAATTAGTTATAACCCTTTTAGTTTGTATTGTTTTATATTGGACAGTAGCAATAATTTATAATGTAGTTCAGAATTCTCAAATGAAAAGATATTATAAATATCCTTATGTTTCCCTTATAATTATATCCATAATTTCTAAATGCATCATAGTACAAATAAATGACATTTTTTGGTATAATTGCTTATTAGTGGAAATGCAGTTTTTATGCAGACTGAAATCAAGGACAACCCAAAATGTTATTATAATTAATAATAGCTTGTGCTGACTAAATGATAAATCTTATTTTCACATTATTCCATCCTCTTCCTACCTGAGGTTGGGCACAGGGCTAGAGGACAGTTCATTTATCAGCATAAAATCCAACCCAGGAACTACTTTTAATGGTAGAACTGAAAAGGACTTCTTGTTCTATTGTTCTGGTGTTTAAAGCAAATTGGGTTAACATTCTAAGTCTCCTGTTTATACCAGGAATTTAATACTTGATTCACAAAGTCTTTTCTCTGAAAGTTACTGTTCATGCAGTGGAATCACAAAAGTATTAGGAAGCTCAAAAACATGTGTTGATGTTCTAGCTACCTTGATATTATCAGTTGAACCTAATTCTATATCTTTGCTGATGCAAATGATGAAGGATCCCAAGGTAACAAGAAATTCAGAGTAGAAGTTTCAAGACACATATTAGAATTCATCTGCGACCCTGACTAAGACTCAGGAATGAAAGGGCATTAGGACATGCAAGTTAATTGCCATTGATTACATGCTCAAAAAAAAAAAAAAAAAAAAAAACCTGTTTTTATTACCCTGAAGTACTTTTACCCTCCCATCTCCATGTTCCTTTTTTTTTTTTTCTTTTTTCCATTCTACTTTTTGTTTTCCATTTTCTGTGGTTTCCTCACTAGGAGACAAATTATTAATGCATTCTCAATAGTATCCTGTATTCCCTTGGCTGGAAAGACATGATGACTCTAATTCATTATAAGGTATAAATGACTGCTAACATATCATTTTCAGAGTATTTAACAGGAGAAGGGGCATTACAACCTGATTAGAAAGAAACATAAAATCTTTCAGACACCTTTCTTGCATGAATAAAGTATTTTTGAAGTTTCTGTTAGTGATTATGAGGCCTCTTAACTCAAATACATTTGGATTTATACTTTTTGATCCAAGCTGTCATTACTTTTGGATCACCTGAAGCAGAAGTTTCAATGATATTGTCCAAGTTAATTTATCTTATAAACAATTTAGGATGGCGGCCACATTTCTGGTGTAGTGAATTTTCCAGTTCCTGAAGAAACTATCACCCACGGAGATTTCACTCACCCTTCTGACAAATGAAAGGGAACACACTAATTTCTTAACTCATCCCAGGATACATGACAGAACCATGACTGTTCCATGTCTGGTTTTAACTGTTGGTTCTTGACCTGCATACAGATTTCTCAGGAGGCAGGTAAGGTGGTCTGGTATTCCTCTCTTTAAGAATTTTGCACAGTTTTTTGTGATCTACACAGTCAAAGGCATTGGCATAGTCAATAAAGCAGAAGTAGATGTTTTCTTGGAACTCTCTTGCTTTTTCGATGATCCAACAGATGTTGGCAATTTGATCTCAGATTCCTCTGCCTTTTCTACACCCAGCTTGAACATCTGGAAGTTTTTGATTCACATACTTTGAAGCCTGGCTTGGAGAATTTTGAGCATTACTTTGCTAGTGTGTGAGATGAGTGCAATTGTGTGGTATTTTGAACAGTCTTTGACTTTTCCTTTCTTTGGGATTGGAATGAAAACTGACCTTTTCCAGTCCTGTGGCCACTGCTGAGTTTTCCAAATTTGCTGACACATTGAGTGAAATGCTTTAACAGTATCATCTTTTAGGATTTTAAATAGCTCAACTGGAATTCCTTCATCTCCACTAGCTTTGTTTGTAGTGATGCTTCCTAAAGTCCACTTGACTTCAGACTCCAGGATGTCTGACTCTAGGTGAGTGGTCACACCATCTTGATTATCTGGTCATGAAGATCTTTTTTTGTATAGATCTTCTGTGTATTCCTGCCACCTCTTCTTAATATCTTCTGCTTCTGTTAGGTCCATACTGTTTCTGTCCTTTATTGTGCCCATCTTTGCATGAAATGTTCCCTTGATATCTCTAATTTTCTTGAAGAGATCTCTAGCCTTTCCCATTCTATAGTTTTCCTCTATTTACATTGCATTGATCACTGAGGAAGGCTTTCTTATCTCTCCTTGCTATTCTTTGGAACTCTGCATTCAAATGGGTATATCTTTCCTTTTCTCCTTTGCCTTTAGCTTCTCTTCTTTAGAAAAGTGATATTTGGAAAAACGGGGGGGGGGGGGGGGAGAA
>SJXQ01011163.1:201349-226413 GCA_006408695.1 Aepyceros melampus | reverse complement strand
GAGTAAAAATTATTAATAAACTATGTTTGTTAGTTGACCCCAAGGAGGATGGGAGATTATACTGTGGATTCAGAGTTTTTCAGAGAAGAGGAAGAATTGTGGAAGCAGTCATTATATAACTATAGGAGGAAAACACAGCTGTTAAAATTCATGGCCTGTGGCTATTTTGGACCACAATGAGGGGAACCATGAAGTAGATGTAGGTGGTAGGCCTGCCCTGTGATCCAAAGAAAATCTGTTGAACTGTATGTGCCTGGACCCTTGAACCTCAGAACATTCTTGTTCCTATTGGGAAAACAAACAAATGAACAGACAAAGGCACTGTTATTTTCTGAACTGCCCCTCCTCCCGACACACACACACATACACACTCTACTGTGCTTGTACAGTGGCGTTTGTTATTAGGAATTCATAGTAGGGAGAGGAAAAAAGCTAGACAGAGCAGAGAAGTGTTTGTGCTAGAAAGGATTCTAATACATTAGAAGGCTGTGACCACAGAAGTCTTAAATAATGACAAATAACTCATTTCTTTTTGCCCTCTCAGACATTTGATATTTCAAAAATCAGCAGCTCTTACATTTTTGCAGCAAGGCCTTCTCATGACTACCATGTCCTTGTTGCTGACTGGTGTTCCAGAGTCATCTGGTATCACTTCCCCCTTGCTCATCACTGCAGACTCTCTTTGTTTTAGTTCTGTGATCCGATCTCTTTTCTAACATCTAGTATCACAGTTTCCCTCAGATGGAACATCATTTTCTTTCTTTACCTGCATGCCTTCCTATCAGCCTTTCTTTGTCTTCCTTTCTCTTTTCTTTTTGTTTATTCTACCTCCACAGCCTCTTTTGTAATCAGTCCCTTTTCATGTTTACGTCCTACTTGGTGTGTTTCTTACTTGGAGATGCTTCCCTGTGCACCTCATCTGAAATATATCCCATTTTCATCTAAGAACTACTAAAATAAGATTTTTTTGTTGTGGTGGTTTTTTAAATTGTGCTCTTCTTTTTGTTGCTCTGCTCCATGGGACTGGAATGGTTTCCATTTTATTCAAGGTCTAATTGCTAATACCTAGTAAAATTTGAGTGGGACACGACTGAACGACTTCACTTTCACTTTTCACTTTCATGCATTGGAGAAGGAAATGGCATCCCAGGGACTGGGGAGCCTGGCGGGCTGCCGTCTATGGGGTCGCACAGAGTCAGATGTGACTGAAGCGACTTAGCAGCAGCAGAGTAAAATTTGAATATATCACTTCTGAGGTGGGGGTGGAGGATGATTGAATTTAATAGCTATAATGAGAACCAAGTCAGTACAACGTGCTATACTTCTGAACTATTCTACTGACCTCATAGGAGACCATGACTACTTGGAAAATGTGGTGGTAGTGGTTTAGTTGCTAAGTCATGTCCAACTCTTGCAACCCCATGGACTGTAGCCCACCAGGCTCCTCTGTCCATGAGATTCTCCAGGCAAAAATACTGGAGTGGGTTGTCATTTCCTTCTCCAGGAGATCTTCCTGACTCAGAAATCAAACCCAGGTCGTCTGCATTGTAGGCAGATTCTTTCCCAACTGAGCTATAAGAGAAATCCCCAAGTAGTATTAGTGAAAAAATAAGCCTTTATTTCCACATTAACTCAGGGAATTAATGTATTTCAGAAGAAAGTAAAATTTCACTGGAGAATGTTGTATCTGTTGTCTAGAAAGATTAATGAGAATGTAAAAAGGTTTAAAAAAATCATTCTAGCAAAATTAACTTTCTTGAAATTACTGTGTTCCTTTTTGATTGTTTTGGAATTAGCCTGGAATTCTTGCATGCATGCATGCTCCATCACTTCAGTCATGTCTTATTCTTTGCGACCCTATGGACTATAGTCTGCCAGGCTCCCCGTCCCTGTGATTCTCCAGGCAAGAATACTGGAATGGGTTGCCATGCCTTTCTCCAGAGGATCTTCCCAGCCCAGGGATCAAACCTGCATCTCCCGCATTGCAGGCAGATTTTTTACCTATGGGCCACCTGGGAAGCCCCTGGAATTCTTACTTTAGCCTATAGGATACAACAGACTTAGCATTACATATATTCTAAAAAAAAAAAAAAAAATAGATAAGCACCATTAAATTGAAGACTATGAGGAGAAAGTGATCAGAGCCAAAATATTCTTCTTAAAGAAGAGTATATTTACATTTTTAAAATTTGTTTCAAGTTCACTGTTATATTTCTCTGACAGCATTAAATGAAAATTTTTTTTAAACAATGGTTAACTTAAGAAAAAAGATAGCAAAGTTGGGAACTTGCACATAGTTGATTCTATTCCACTCAGATTAGAATTTTTTTTTTAACTTTTTCTTTCAGGTAAACATTTTTGTGGGGAAAAAAAAATCAATTCTTTGGGTAATGATGAATATATTGATTTGTTAAACATTTGATTCTTTAAAATATTCTTTTATGCTCTCATGAAGATAGTCCAATTTATTGGGAGCATGCTACCTATCTTTATCAAAAATAGAATTTTTCAGTAATATGCCTCACTATAACATGGTGTAATTCTTATTGAATTAATTGGCCTGATTCATAAGCCATGAGCTTTCAAAAATGAGAAAATGAGACCAGAATTAACCTCAAACATAAAATAATTCTCCACAACTCTAGTACTGCCATATGTTTTTAGGCTATTGATATTTACATATATCAGAATAATTAATTCTGGGATGTAAATTCTTATTACTGTTTAAAAACATTTTGAAGGTATATACTAAAGAGTTTCTAGTTTTCAAAACTGGCTCATGAATCATTTTAACAAGTAAAACAAAAACAAGATCTCCACATTTTCATTCATGCACATTTCCATAGAATCAATGCAATAAATATTGTTTTTCTCTGCAAAGAAGTCATAATGGTTTTCCTCCCAGATGCTTTTATGTTCTGTTCTAGATTTGTATGTTTATATGTTTGAGTGTGTATGTATGTATCTTTAAGTGTGTGTGTATATGTGTATTTTGCTTCTACTCAAATGTGGAAAGAACAAAATATAACACCGCTAATTTTCCAAAAGTGTACTTCAAGAAACCTTAACTTTCTAAGCGAATGTAACTCATTATGAGGTGAATACTCAGTGAGTCATAGTTCACACTTACTATCAAGGTTGTTGATCTCATCTCATAGGTGTCC
Organism: Aepyceros melampus; assembly: GCA_006408695.1. Lineage (NCBI taxonomy): Eukaryota > Metazoa > Chordata > Mammalia > Artiodactyla > Bovidae > Aepyceros > Aepyceros melampus. Next base: position 223,249 of record SJXQ01011163.1, on the reverse strand, counting down.
CATCATTCCCTTCCCTTGTAGACCCACTCTAGGTGAGCAGACCTACCTATTTGTGCCCATAGATTTGGTGAAAGCACCTAGTGTCTACATGTTCTTCTTTTCCTGACATAATATATTCTAGATGACCCATAAGTGATCTTAACTAGACTCTAAGCCATGGTTTCACATCTTGCTCTACCTGCTGCAGAAGAATCTTAACGCTGGTATAACTCACAGTCTGTTCATAACACAGTGTTTCCCTTTCCCCAGTAAACTGGCTCCATCTTGATTTTCCTTTGCTTCAGAACTTCTGAGTTTCAGAAATGCTTGCCTTCCAGATCCTGGCATAGACTGTTCATGTCAAGCATTCATCCTAAATCTACCTGTTCCCTCAGCATGCTGGTCCTAACCTCCTGGCAATCTTGTCTCTCAGTCCTCAACAGTTCCACTGGGTTGTACCAGGCCTTCTAGATCTTGCTCCCATTCTGTGCAGACCTGAGAGCTTCTCATCACTAATCCCTTATCAAGCCACTCTCTCCTTAGGTGAAAATGACAGGCAGCAAATCCTTTTCAGAGGGAAGAACTTTCAGGGTAGTTGGCAAGTGAAGAGGCATCACCATACAATTTAAAAAGTAGATCTCCAAAGCAATATAATTTTCTAGAAGAGGTTTCAAAATAATTTGCAAGAGGTTTTTTAAAAGTTTGTATATAAATGACTGTGAGACCACTCACTAAAATACATACCTAATTAATAATTTTTTAATCCAATACTAGCTTCTACCTTGCTAGGTACAAGATCCCTTGGAATTTTGAGATTCTGAAATTATTGTTAACATAATTAGGGTATGAATATTTTTTCCAATAGAAAAAAAAGTCAACATTGATAGTTGAAGCTGAACAGTGACTGTGATATTCTGGGCTGAACTTGCTCTATTTTTACCTCAGTAATACACTTCATGGCCAAGCCTTCATGGTAGAATGGATACAAAGAAAGAAATCAGCTTACCAGTAAGAAGTACTAGAAAGGTGTTTTAAAAATAGATACCTCTTATCATATATTATGCTTAGTCTGAACAGAAGTCTCCTGTTTACTCTGATTGACCTCATTGGTCAATTAATGACAGAAATAATTTAAAGATGGAGTCATTTAAAAATGTTCAGTAAAGATGTAGAAAGTTAACTATTGTTCATTTTACAATCATTTGAATTAGGGCTGCATTTACTGTTGTTTGTTTTTGTTTTTTTAAACATGAATTTACTTATCTTGTATAAACAGTATTTATAATACATTATCTTTCATTTCCAGGTTGTTTGTCTTTTTTAAGTGAAATGAGAATGCAAACATATTTGTGAAATGACCCAAAACACTAATCCTCATAGATTTTATATTCCACTGCCTGATTTTTTAAATTTATGTTTTTCTGTACATAATTCAAGACTGTTTGTAGCTTGCTTAAGAATTCTGAAACCTTTAAGCATAGATTTCAAAAGAACTGCTCTTTCTATGGTCATTTGCCATGGTATTATATAAATAAGAGAAGCAATAATAATAATAAAAAAAGACACCTGGGGAACATTTAAGAAGAAACACAAATTATTTTTGGTAAGCATGCAGCTTATCTGGTGGTAACAGGAATGGGAGAGTATTAGAGCATCATTTAGTATCCTAGAGCAGTCCTTGGTTTATGAACGTAAATTATAAATTTTGCGTAGAAGACTAGGATTCTAAGTTAATCCAAGCGTTTAGTTAAATTGAGGCCAGTTAAGAAGGCTTCTCCTAGATTTACATACATTTTTGCATTATAATATCAATCATGCATGTATTTATATGGCTTTCCTGTTTTCTTTTAGCTTGACTGAATCCAGTAGCTTCCTGAAGCCTCTTCTTCCTGGACACCTACTCAGCTATGTGTTGGGAAGACCAAGGTGAATAATGAGTGGAACCTGAACGCAACAGGGCCTAGAAGGGGATGGCAAACAAGCATCCACCTTTCATGTGGTGAATCCCACCAAGCACAAAGGCTGGAAGCGCCTGGCGGTGGTTTAGACTCTTGCAACCCATGGACTGTAGCCCTCCAGGCTCCTCTGTCCCTGGGATTTCCCAGGCAAGACCACTGGGGTGGGTTGCCATTTCCTTCTCCAGGGGATCTTCCCAACCCAGGGATCGTCCCCAGGTCTCTAGCACTGCAGGCAAATTCTTTACTGTCTGAGCCACCACGGTAGCCCAAGCAAGAGTCCTTTGGGACTGGCCCCCGAGATCACTGAATCAGTGAAAAAAGCGCTGGGTTTCACCTATTAAAAATAGGCCCCCATGTCATTTATTTTGCTTTTCTAAGGAATTCCCTACTCAATAATCTTCTTAATTTATTTATTTTTTAATTAAACTTTTTATTTTGTATTGGAGTGTAGCCAGTTAACAGTGTTATGATTGTTTCAGGTGGATAGCAAAGCATTCAGCCTTACATACATACATATATATATATATGTATCCATTCTCCCCCAAACTTCCTCCTGTATGTCATTTATTTTTATACCAGTTTTTCTTCAGTATTTTCTGTAAAAATTTACTGCATAGTTTAAAGCATGTTTAAAGATGTAAAAATATCTGGATAAAAGTATGTGTCCTTATCACTAATTGTCAGTCTACATCGGCTGCTATTGTTTTTAATGTCCTTCACTACAGTGTTTGGACGGTTAAATTTAAATATTTCTCAGTCTTCTGAGAGTTCTGATTCATATATGTAGCTCAGAAATACTGTGAGCAGGATGGCATCCAATGCTTTTATGGATTCTTTTTTTTTTTCCACTTATGAACTGTTGTGTGCCAAATGGCCCATTCATAACATCTCTTAACTCTGATAATGAATAGATGTCATTATTTTGCCTTCTGGCACTTCTGATCAATATTAGGCCAATATTTTTGTGATTTCCCTCTATATTTTTGAAATTTATAGCAAACACAAAATGAAATATTTAATGTTTAACATAAACAAGATTTTTAAAAGAATGTCTTTTAAGACTTTGTAACTAGCGTCAATTTTATTACATTTCAAAATTGTGAACATATTTTAGTATAAATATTTCTTTAGTGGTACCATTAACAATGAATTTATGAGTTTTTTATTTCACTTTCCAAACTACTTTTTGTTGCAATTAAGTTTTGGGGAATACTTTTTTAACTCATTTGCAAGAAAATATAAGGCTGAAAATGGAAATGTAGCTCACATTCTTTAGAATTATCTTTCTGCTTATACCTAGTATTACTTATTCATCTTAATAAAATTACAAGCCAGGTACCTGACACATATTAATATTTTGTACTCAGAAAAGTTTATTAAATGAAAGCATTCAATCTGAAATAACATAACTGCTTAGTTAAGGCTTCTTTTATAGGTGTTTTTTTAACAAGATTTTTTTTTTCCATTTTAAAAGAGATAATAGAGACAGAAACAGAAAGGTAATGCTAATAGGCATCATAGCAATTATCTCATCTATCTTCTACAATTTTCAGATGAAGCTGACAGCCAAAGAAATTAAGTTATTTAACCAATGGCAAGCTAAATCAACTTTAAGCTTTCAGATATATTATTAAGCCATGTAGCTAATTTGGCTGAAAGTTTTTATTTAACTAACACATATTAAGTGTGTGTAGTGATAAAGGCACACTAGGCACACTAATGAGTGCTGTGGAGAAGGCAATGGCACCCCACTCCAGTACTCTTGCCTGGAAAATCCATGGACGGAAGAGCCTGGTGGGCTGCAGTCCATGGGGTCGCGACTGAGTGGCTTCACTTTCACTTTTCATTTTCATGCGTTGGAGAAGAAAATGGCAGCCCATTCCAGGGTTGCTTGCCTGGAGAATCCCAGGGACGGGGGAGCCTGGTGGGCTGCCGTCTATGGGGTCACACAGAGTCGGACACGACTGAAGCAACTTAGCAGCAGCAGCAGCAGCAGTATACAGTAGTTATAACTGAAGGCATGGAGTGAATTGAGATCACACAAGAAAAGGAGTAAAACTAAATAATAGAACTAAGGATGGAGTCCTGATGAAGACGTATTTATAAGATGAAACAAAGAGTATTAAGGGGAAAAAAGACACAAAAAAGAAATGAGAATCAGATGATAAATGGGTCCTTGAAAATTGAGGGACACAAAGAACCAGGTAGTAAGCGATGGAAAGTTTCATGTATACTACAGAAAACTTAAAATACGACTTAAAAGATGCCAGTAAAATCAGACATTCAGAATCACTGGGGATTCTTGCAAAAGTGCTTTGCCACAAAGGGAGTAACATATTATGAGCCACAATGAAGACTGCAAAGAATTTTGAAAAGAAGGGAAAAGGAGGAAAGGAGATAAATAAATAAATAGAAATCTGCAATATTACAGAATGTGTTCTGCTAGCTTCACAGGTTTTAATTGCTATTACTTGAAAAATATAAAGGAGAAGTTTGGGGGAGAGCTCAGTTGTGAGATATCATGAGAACATTTAAAAAGTTAATTTTGCTGCAGGATTTCAGAAAATTTATTTGGTAAATGTGAATGGAGAATATTCATAAGAAGGTATACTTGGTCATCTATTTTCCTTAAAAAATGAAAAAAAACAGTTTTGGTATTAATATTTTATATTAATCACTTGGGAGGTTTTCTTTTGGAATAAAAAGAAATAACCAATAGTGTTCTATTTAACACTAATATAAAAATAAAGAAGGGAAGGAAAGAGCAGAAATTAAAACAATTCCCCAGCTTTATTAAGGTATAATTGACAAGTTTAAGTGTGTTGATTTGATAGATTAATCTATTGCAAAATGTTTACTACCATAGTACTAGCTGACACCTCCATCATGTCACATACTACCTTTACTTTTTGTGGTGAGAACACTTAAGATCTAAGAAATTTCAAGTATATTAACCGGTGTCATTAGCTAAAATCACCGTACCGTACACATATACACACACCTCACATCATCGGTATCCATTCATCTGCTGAGGGCTACTTAAGTTGTTTCCATATCTTGACTGTTGTGAATAATCTTCCGTGAACATGAAACTGCAGACACCTCTCCAAGATCCTGTTTTCCTTCCTTTTGTGTATATACCCAGAAACGATAGTGCTGGGTCACATAGTAGTTCTCTTTTTAAGGTTTTGAGGAACCCACTTAATGTTCAAGTGTCTGCACCAATTTACATTCCCACCAATGGTGCAGGAGAGTTCCTTTGTCTACATGCTTGCCAACACTTGTTTCCTTTCTGGTAGTAGCCGTTCTGACAGGTAGAGATGTTGAGGACCTTTTCATGTACCTGTTTGACTGTCTTCTTTGAAAAAAAAAATAAGATTGAAATAATATCAAATGCCTTTTCGGACCCACAATTGCATACAAATAGACATTTTCCCAGTTCCCTAGCTTTTCCTAGTTTACCAAGAAGAAAACTGAAAAAAAATTAACAAATATGTGGAGATTAAACAGCATGCCAATGAACAACCAGTGGGTCAAAAAGAAATCAAAAACATTTCTTGAGACAAAAATGAAAATACAGTATACTAAAATTTATGGAATATATCTAAAGCAGTTCTAAGAGGGAAGTTTTTAGTAACAAATATCTACATAAAGAAAAAAGAAAGATCTGAAATAAACAACTAATTTTATACCTAATAGGACTAGAAAAAGAAGAATAAACTATAACCAGAGTTACTGGGAGGAAAGAAATAAAGATCAGAGCAAAAATGAATTAATGAGAGGCTAACAGGAAACTACACAAGATCTCTGAAAGCTGAATTTTTTGAAAAGATAAAGTACACAGATCTTTAGCTAGACTGATCAAGAAAAAAAAAGATTCAAATAAATAAAATTATAAATGAAAGAGGGCACATCACAACTGATGCCACACAAATGGAAAGGAATATAAGAAACAGCTATGAACAATTATATCCAACAAATTAGAAGAGATGAACAAATTCATAGTAGGTACTTCTACTGGTCCTATATTCCTGCTCTATTTCTGGTACTCTAAAATCTTATTTGAAATTTTTGGCATAAACATACTTAGGGGAATCACTTGTTAACAAAGAAATTTTGTTTCATAATTAAAATTTTCTTTTCAATTTAGAAGTATTTTTCTGTGAGACCTTTTTTCCTTATATCAAGCAAATGCTATAGGGAGTGATCTTCCATCACTTATCCCTGTTTCTGGAACATGGTTTGCTCTGTGGCTTGGCATTTTGGAACTATCCCTTTTAGGCAAGTCTTGAATAAGCCACCTTTTCACATAATTTGGCAGAAACAAAATGGCACCCTCATGTAAAATGTCACCTGCACTAGATGGGCATTTTTCTTGAGATTTTAAATATTAGACTAACACTCCAAGATTCCTTGGAGAAGGAAATGGCAACCCACTCCAGTGTTCTTGCCTGGAGAATCCCAGGGACAGAGGAGCCTGGTGGGCTGCCAGCTACGGGGTCGCACGGAGTCGGACATGACTGGAGCGACTTAGCAGGAGTAGCAGCCAAGATTCCTCTCTGTTTATCTCAGAAATGTTACTACCTGATGGTTTCTAAGAGGATATATTTGGTTATTTTATTAGGTCAAACTTTAATTCTTGATAGAGAACAAAATATTATAAAATATTATAGGACAGATAAAGCTTGATTTATTGAGTAATTAAATATTAGATCTGGAAAGGAAAATATAATTAATTGATTTCTGTGATTAGTAAAATAAAGCTGGAAGAATCCCAGTTTCAGTATCATTGTGGAGCAAGAAGGTAAGCTAAAATAGTAGTTTCTGGTTTCTCATAGCATTTCTCTGGGTTTCTTTTTACATTGTGTTCTTCTTTAGTAGATGATCATTTTATTTTAAAATAATAATTTAATATAAATATTTCATATTGAAAACTCAGAAAAATTGTTTCTAAGGGATTAAATGATTTTCCCAAGTCATGACTCTACTAAAAGATATAATAAGAACTATGATTATGGTTTCTTGTATTTTAATGATTTTTATTTCACTTTTCTGTTCTATTACAGATCTAAGAACCCCACTGAAATTCCTTAATAGGACATGATGGCTTGAAAAAAATGAAAGGATGAAATTAAAGAGCTATAAAGAAAATTACAATCATCAATAATTACTCTTGCTACTGTATTTTTCCCTCAAGTAAGTATTTCTTTACCTGTTTATATTCTGCATGTTGGATATGATAAAAAATTTAAGTAAGGAAATAAAATTTTCTCCAAAATCTCTCCAGCTGGATCAGGGTTTCTCAACCTCAGCACTAAAATTTTGGACTGACACATTTGTTTTGTAGTTTGCTGTCCTATGTATTGTAGAATGTTTAGCAACATCTTTGGCCTCAATCCTCCAGATTCAAGAAGACATGAGAGTTTTTTATTCTGTCATGATCATCAGAAATGTCTCAGACAATGCCAAATCTCCACCAGGGAGCAATATTACCCCAGTTGAGAACCATTGCTCTAGATAGCGTACAGTCTAGATCAGAGCTGAGACACCAAGCTGAAGATAATCTTACCGTATGTTAGTTATTGTGCATAGACATTTGTTCCAAGATTTTAAGCAGTACATTGAGATATTTTAGAAATTCTAAGGAAAACAATCATGGCTGTTAAGAAGTGAGCCAGGTGTGGGAATCAAACCTTAATGCAAGGAGATGAAGTGGGCTACATGAGAGTTGACTGTATGCTTGGTGAATATGATGAGTCAAAAAATAGTTAATATTCTAATTAATAGAACACAGTTCTTGTTAACTTTAAAAAAAAATTTTTGTGACCCTATAAGTAATAGGCAGAAGAGTTACATAGTTCTGTTTGATGTCTGGACAAGGTAGTTAAACTCTAAAGGAAAGCATGGTGATGGTGATTTTTTCAATATTTATTTATTTTATGTGGCTGTGCAGGGTGTTAGTTGCGGCATGTAGGATCTTTTAGTTGAGGCATGCAAACTCTTAGTTGTGGCATATGAGATCTAGTTCCCTGATCAGGGATTAAACCCAGGCCTCCTGCATGGAGAGCTTGAAGTCTTAACTATTGGACCACTGGCAGTGGTGTTTTTAAACTTGCCACTTTGATGCCCGGATGTGTCTTAAATGGAAGATGGAAAAAGTCATGAAGAAAGGGCTATCTTGAGAAGTGATCTATAGCATTCTATATAGCTTCTGTTCTTAACCTACTCATTTACTACCAAAAACCAAGTGTCAAAGTGTTAGTCGCTCAGTTGTATCTAACTTTTTGCAGCTCTATGGACTCTAGACCACCAGACCCCTCTTTCCATGGAATTCTCCAGGCAAGGATACTGGAGTGTGTTGCCATTTCCTTCTCCAGGGGATCTTCCTGACCCAGGGATTGAACCAGATCTTCCACATTTCAGGCAGAGTCTTCACCATCTTAGCCACCAGGGAAGCCCCACCCAAAACCAAGGACAACAGTAAATTAGCTTCCCTTAGTTACAATAAAAGGAAATTATTTCTTGGTTGCTTTCTTTTACTTTGTATTTAGTGAATGACTATTAATCCCAGTGTGGAATTGTTCCTCTGTGACCCACATAGTTCTGTTGAGTCTCTCAACCTTAGTGACTGATTACTTCCTGGTATAAAGCATGACTAAGTTTTGCCCAACAAGATTACTCTTTTAGTTTTTATATTTGTTCTTTGGTCATTGGCATAGTGACATCTGTTTCCTTAGGGTTTTGACCTGTAATGATGTAAAGTAGCTGGGACACTGATTTTCTTGCCTTCCAATGCAAAGAGCTTGGCTACAACAGGAGAGAATTAAGTCACCAAGAGAAAAATACAAAGGCAAACAGACCCTGAAAGATAAAGAGCCTCAAGACTTCTTTAAACACCCGGATCCAGCCATGTGTAAACCTCAGGTTTCCTGTTAACATCCAGCAACCTAAGTCAACAAAGTCACCTTTTTTGTTTGCTTGTTTTTGCTTCATCTAGTTTGTGTTAGGTTTCCATAGCTTAACAACTGAAAGAGATCTACTAAGTATGGAGAATATTTCCACTGGAGAAATTTGGGCAAGGAATCATAAATGCAGGGAAATAAAGTGACAGCTATACAGATGAAAGACCAATACAGAACAACAAGAAAAGCCCCCTGACCTTTATGCAAGAATAATAAACAAAGATTAGGTATGTGCTATCTTGCAAGACCTCTTCCTCAAGGACAGGTAAGGCATCAGAGAAAAATGACCTCATAGCAGATTGAAACAGAGATGATAATGGAGGAGGAAAATGTCCAGAATCAAGCTAGAGGCTGTGTCCTTCTCTTCACCTACTGCTTGCAGAGTCCAGTGATGAAGGGCCAATAACTCATCTCAACTGTGTAAAAACTATATAATTTATATATTCAGGCAACATTGGCAAATTATCAACCAAGAAGGGAGGATTCTAACCTGCTAAACACCAAGTCTCTGAACCTCAGTCTTTATCTAAGATGTCATTCTACTGGGGAAAATGATAAACAATTCCAGAATCTGTGAATAGTATGAAAGCTATTATATTGTAGGCAAGTGTAGAATGTAACTGAAAATTCACTCTATTACTTATGGTTTCTTCACTCTTAAGTGCCAGAACGGACAATTCAAACAAGCTTGCTGCTGCTGCTAAGTTGCTTCAGTCGTGTCCAACTCTTAGCAACCCCATGAACTGTAGCCTACCAGGCTCCTCCATCCATGGAATTTTTCAGGCAAGAGTACTGGAGTGGGGTGCCATTGCCTCTCCATCAAACTAGCTTAAGTAGGAAAAAAATTGCCTAAGGGAGGCATTCAGGCACAGCTGGACTCAAGAGTCCAAAGAGCCCCTGAACTCTGTCTTCCTCTTGTGTTTGCTTCTGAGTTGGCTTTATCTTCAGGGAATGTCTTTTCACGTTGTTGCAAAGAAGACCATTAGCAGATCTACATTAACGTCATTAGAAGTCCTGATTCCAAAGGTAAACTTACCTCTTTCCCCCACATGACATTGATTGACTCTGCTTTGGTCTTAGACCCATTTCTGGAGCAATCTCTGTATCTTAGAGGATGTGCCTCAGCTTTGTCCATGTACTACTTGAACGGCTGGGTGCTGGAGCCGTGATACTGAGAGACCCACTCAGGTAAGGAGAAGTGAGAGTTTCTTAAAGGAAAAGATATGATGATAGTGATGATGGTAATCTTCATCATTATGACTGTAAATGTCATTTAGTCTCCTAACACATCCTGGGTGGGACCCTGAAGTTGTCGAAGCACATCTGAGCTAACTATTACAGAGTAAATATTTGTGTGACTACTATTCAGTTACGATGAAAAAAAAAAAAAGAGGATACATTAGTAGAAAGGATTTGGTGCAATTATGCAGGCATGCCTTAGCAAAATTCATTGATGCCCAAATATACTCAGATGTCATCTGCCATTTATTGAGTACTGATTATGTGCCAGGCATTTGCTAAGTAAGCTCTTTAATTTGATCATCTCTTTTAATTCTCCCAAATTTTATAAGGTAAATATTACTCTCTTTCTCAAATTGAAAATAATGCTCAGTAAGGTGAACTAATTTACTCAACTAGCAAGTGGCAGATTGGATTGAAATGCAGGAAGTGTGAAACAAGAACTTGGATGTTTAATACAACTTTGTATACTTAGGGGGACCGTATATCTCAGTTTATCCCTCTTGTACTGATACAATTATCAATAGCTTCTTCTACTTCAAAACATGTTCAGATTTTGACAATAAATTACATGATCACAACAACACTGCCTCCTTCACAGATATGTTTTAATCCCTATGTATTTTTATATACTTGTCTTTCATTTAAAATGATTTTAATAACTTTTTAAGAGGAGAGCTTCAGGTTTCCAGAGAAGTTGCAAAGATAGTAAAGAGAGTTATGAAATCCTCACATTCATTTTCCTTTATTATCAGCATTTCATATTGATTTGTCACAGTAAATGGCATTAATGCATTATTATTAAGTATATTCCATACTTTATTCATGTTTCTGTAGTTTTTACTTAGTGCATTTTTTTCTGTTACATGGTCCTGCCCAGGGTATAAAGTTGGGTATCACATTGTATTTTCTTATCATGTCTCCTTAGGTTGCTCGTAACCATGACAGTTTCTCAGGCTCTCCTTGTTTTTGATGACATGGGCTCCTTTGAGAAGTACTGGCCAGGGTTTTGCAGAATGTCTGTCAATTAGGATTTCTCTGACATTTTCCTCACAAGTAGAATGGGGTTATGGGTTTGGGGGGAAGAGATCACAGAAGTCAGGTCCCAAATTTATCGTATAACATCATAGGTATATACTATTAATGTGGCCTATCAGTGCTGTTACTAACCTTGATCACTGTCTGAGGCAGTGTCTGACCTGTTTCTCCACTGCAAAGTTACTCTTGCAAAGTAGTTACTAACCTTTCATGGAGAACTTGTACACATTTTGTGTGTGAATTCATGACTCTTAACAGATATATTTAACCATGTAACCACTATCCCTATCAAGATGTAGAACATTTCCATCAGCCCTCTAAAGTTGTTTTATCTTAATTTACTCTTTTGATTTCATAGAGTTCCTAAAGAATCCTTTCAGTTACCACTGAGTCAAACATACCCCAACTCTAGCAGTCATATACAATTTTGGGCTGCTCTGGAAATAAATAACCATATTGTTAACTATGCTTCACTCTACCAGGTTACTTTTTATCGATTGGCTGTCTCTCCATATATCGTTCCTGACTGGATTAACTAGGTAATGCAGACTTTACCATCCCACAGACTTGAAACTTTGACCCATAGGTAAGAACACAAGGTTGAACAAATCTAAGAAAGGAAGATTTGCCAAAAAAAAAAAAAACAAGGAACAAACAGCTGCCTTTATGACAGCTAAGAGTGTGACAAGATGTGAAAAAGGCTGACACGATGTGACAAAGTTGACTTAGAGAATACTATCATGGATAAAGTCATGGCGTACCATCTTCTAAAGAGTAAGAATGCACAGCAAGAGAATCTAATGGCATTTTATATTCAAAGATTTCTAAGAGCAGACCTGAAGTAGGAATGAGACAGGTATGGTCTTAACATCCTAAATAAGATGTTATAATATTTGAAAGAGATTTCTAATGAATTGTTATGAATTCCTTTTTTAAAGCATTAGTTATAATATTCAGTTCAGTTCAGTTCAGTCGCTCAGTCGTGTCCAATCTTTGCGACTCCATGAATCGCAGCACGCCAGGCCTCCCTGTCCATCACCAACTCCCGGAGTTCACTCAGACTCACGTCCATCAAGTCAGTGATGCCATCCAGCCATCTCATCCTCGGTCGTCCCCTTCTTCTCCTGCCCCCAATCCCTCCAGCATCAGAGTCTTTTCCAATGAGTCAACTCTTCGCATGAGGTGGTCAAAGTACTGGAGTTTCAGCTTTAGCATCATTCCTTCCAAAGAAATCCCAGGGCTGATCTCCTTTAGGATGGACTGGTTGGATCTCCTTGCAGGCCAAGGGACTCTCAAGAGTCTTCTCCAACACCACAATTCAAAAGCATCAATTCTTCAGTGCTCAGCATTTATAAAAGTTCATGAGGAAACATTATACAAGTTTATATTTTATTGATAGTTATAAAAATCATGGCAAATAGTTCATACTAAGAGAAATGTTAAAAGTCAGAGAGCAAAAATAAACCAAAACACAATTCTTCAGTATAGATGACAAAAATGGATGAGTTAAAAAATTTGCCTAGATAATGGGATTTTAACCTTTTACATAAACTTTATTGAGGTATAATTTAGATAAACAAAGTATATACTTATTAAATATATGGATTGGTGAGTTTATAAATATACAAACTAAGCATAAAACTTTATATAAGAAAAACTACCACAAATAAAGATGTATAACACTTCCATCACCCTGCAAAGGTATTTTATAATCCTAGTGACTCATTCCACCCCCTTTTCTCAGACCCAGACTGATCTGCTATCACTGCATATTAATTTTGACTTTTCTAGAATTCCATGTAAAATGTTTCATATTGTAGACACTCTCTTTTGTCTTTCTTCTACTTGCTTTAACATTTTTGAGATATGTCTGTTATATATATTAGTTCGTTCCTTTTTATAGCTGAGTAGATGGTGACTGCAGCCATGAAATTAAAAGAAGCTTACTCCTTGGAAGAAAAGTTATGACCAACCTAGATAGTATATTCAAAAGCAGAGACATTACTTTGCCGACTAAGGTCCGTGTAGTCAAGGCTATGGTTTTTCCTGTGGTCATGTATGGATGTGAGAGTTGGACTGTGAAGAAGGCTGAGCGCCGAAGAATTGATGCTTTTGAACTGTGGTGTTGGAGAAGACTCTAGAGAGTCCCTTGGACTGCAAGGAGATCCAACCAGTCCATTCTGAAGGAGATCAACCCTGGGATTTCTTTGGAAGGAATGATGCTAAAACTGAATCTCCAGTACTATGGCCACCTATGCGAAGAGTTGACTCTTTGGAAAAGACCCTGATGCTGGGAGGGATTGGGGGCAGGAGGAGAAGGGGACGACCGAGGATGAGATGGCTGGATGGCATCACGGACTCAATGGACGTGAGTCTGAGTGAACTCCGGGAGTTGGTGATGGACAGGGAGGCCTGGCGTGCTGCGATTCATGGGGTCGCAAAGAGTCGGACACGACTGAGCGACTGAACTGAACTGAACTGAACTAATAGCTGAGTAGCATTGTATGGGCATACCGCTTGTAGTTAACGTCTTGATGGAAATGTGGTTTTCTTTTTTTTTCCACTTTAGAGTTATTTTGATTAACATGACTATAAACATTTATATAGAAATAGTGTGGACATACATTGTCCTTTCCTTGGGTAGAAGTGGAAATGTGGGGCTGAATGATAAGTGTATGTTTGCCTTTATAAGAGACTGAGAACAGCTTATCTGAAGTTGCTGTGCCATTTTGCATTCTGGCAGTGTATGAAAGGGCTGGTTCTGCTCTATCCTTTCCAATACTCAAAATGATCAGTCTTTTTAATTTTAACCTTTCTAATAGGTAGTGGGATCTCATTATGGTTTTAATTTGCGTATCCCTAAAAACTAATGGAGTTGAACATCTTTTATGTGCCTGCTGCCTTCTGTGTATTTTCTTTAGTGAACTTCTATAGTCTTTATCTGTATGTGTGTGTATTATATAATCTTCTTGTGCACAAGATTCTTATGAAATATATGTTTTGTGCAATTTTCTTCATTTCTAATTCCTCCTCTATTTTTTAAAAGTCTATGTAAGATTGACATTTTTCCTTAAATTGTTGATTAGATTCATCAAGGGAAGCCATCTGAACCTAGAATTTTTGCGAGAAGTGTTTTTTATATGTTACTTTATTGTGTTTATCTTATTCAAACAGCTTTGTTGAGATACATCTTATTTATAAAATCTACTGATTTCAAGGGTAAAATTTAGTCATTTCTAGTAACTACTGAATTATACAAACATTAACATATTCCTATATCAGTTTTAGAATATTTTTATTTCCCTAATAACATCTATCATGCCCATTTCCAGTTACTCTCCATTTAGACCACCAGTCCCAGACATGGGAAGGTTTTCCACTGTAAAGGAAATTTAACAAACATAAAGCTTTTAGATTTTTTTCTTACTTTTTGAGTCAATCTTGGTGAGTTACATCTTTCAATTCCCCATTCACATCATTTTTTTGATATAAAAATTTTCATGAAATTTCCTTACATTTTTTTCGTGAGTCTAGGATCTAGAGTGATGCCTTTCCTATTTACATTGATTGATTCTCTCTTCTTTCTTTTTTCTTAATCTGTCCAGCTTAGAAATATTCAGTTTACTGGTCTTTACAAAGAGTTACTTTTGGTATTACTGGTTTCTCTCTTTTTACGCTTTTCTGTTTCACTGGTTTATACTCTTTATTCTTTCTTTTTAATTATACCTAATTTATTTTAGTTTTCTATTATCTAATGCAGTTTAGAAGATTGAATTAAATGTATGTTTTATTTTCTACTATCAGGCTTTAAGCTATAAATCTCTTCCTAAGACCTGCCTTAGCTATGGTAAACAGATTTTGACAGGCTTTTTTTTTATCAATCATATAAAAATATATTCTAATTTATCTGGATTTTTAAAATGTGAGTTAAATTTCATTTTAAATATGTGTTGTTTAAATATTAAAGGATTTTCTAAATATCATTTTGTTAGTGATTTTCTAATTAATGCCATTGTTATGAGAATGAGTTCAATCATTTTAAGTGTACTGAGACTTGTTTATAGAAGAATACATGGTCTATCTTGAACAGTGTTCAGTGTTCAAGTTCATCTTTCTTATCTTTTGCAGTGCGGAACTGCTGTTACACACATGCAGTGAATTATAAATAATGTATTTTTCAGCTCTAGACTTCCACTTATCTTTATATTTTTCACTTCTCTCCTCATTGCATTCATGTTTCCCTCAAACGTTTGAAGATCTTTACACTAGCTGTTTATATTTATTTCCTGTTGCTGTGTCACAAACCACCACACATTTAATGGCTTAGAAACAATACTTATTTATTTCACAGTGCTCTGCTATGCTATGCTTAGTCGCTCAGTCATATGACTCTTTGCAACCCCGTGGACTGTAGCCCACCATGCCCTCCTCCAGGAGATCTTCCCAACCCAGGAATCGAACCCAGGTCTCCCGCATTGCAGGCAGATTCTTTACCAGCTGAGCTACCAAGGAATCTCAGTATCTTACAGTAGAGATGGTAATATGACTTTTAATCTTTGCTTTGTTTATGTGGCATATCTCATTGATTGATTTACTGATATTGAACCATCCTTCTATCCTCAGGATGAATCTCATTTGATTAATGTTTCTGATGCATTTAATGTATTTCTGAATTTGATTTGCTAATATTTTGTTGAGGAACTTTACATCTATGTTCATTGGTGTTACTGGCTTGTAATTTTCTTTCTTTATGGTTTATTTGCCTTGTCTGGTAGCAGTGTGAAACTAGCCTTAGAGAATGATTTCAGAGTGTTTCTTCTTCTGCAATTTTTTGGAATAGTTTGAGAAGGGTAGGTATTAACTCTTCTCTAAACACTTAAAATAGTTCACCTTGGAAAGCTCTCTGGTCCTGGACTTATGTTAGCTGGGAGTGTTTTATTGCTATTTTGTGTCATTACTGGTGATTGGCCTGTACATATTTTCTATTCCTAGTTCAATCTTAAGAGATTATAACATTTCTTGAAATCTGTCCACTTGTTCTATAGGGTCCAGTGTATTGGGATATAATTGTTTGTAGTAATCTCATGATTCTTTGTATTCTGTAGTGTTAGTTGTAACTTCTCTTTCATTTGTTATTTATTTTGGTCTTCTTTTGTTTTCTTTTTTTCTTAATGATTTTGGCTAAATCATTTTCTTAATAATTTTATATTTTCAGAGAACCAGGTCTATTGATCTTTCTATTTTTAGTCTTTATTTCATTTATTTTATTTCTGCTCTGTTTTTCAGTATTTCTTTCCTTATACTAACTGTGGGTTTTATTCTTCTTTTTCTTGTTCCTTTAATTGTAAGGTTAGGGTGTTCATTTAAGATTTTTCATGTTTCTACCAAGTCCTCCTTTATAGCAGTACATCTTATTTAAAAGCTAGTTCCTATTTCTATAATCACTACCTAGGAATTGACCCTTTCTCAGAATTAGGAAGTATTACTTATTATATAAAGACTAAAATCTATAGGGAGAAGGCAATGGCACCCCACTCCAGTACTCTTGCCTGGAAAATCCCATGGACGAAGGAACCTGGTAGGCTGCAGTCCATGGGGTCGCTAGGAGTTGGACACGACTGAGCGACTTCACTTTCACTTTTCACTTTCATGCATTGGAGAAGGAAATGGCAACCCACTCCAGTGTTCTTGCCTGGAGAATCCCAGGGACGGGGGAGCCTGGTGGGCTGCCGTCTATGGGGAAGCACAGAGTCGGACACGCCTGAAGCGACTCAGCAGCAGCAGCAGCAGCATGTTTCTACAATAGATTGTATTGCTATAGACTTCTCTCTTACTACTGCTTTTGTTGAATCCCACAGACTTTGCATCCTTGTTTTTCTGTTTTCATTTGATTATAAGATGAACATAAATTGTGATTTTAAGATAATTAAAAAACTCACCCATTATACTGAAGCCTTCTTAACTTTAATCTTACTTCCCACTCAACTGGTCATTTGAAGTCATTGCCATATGGACTTTTATATCACATGCTTAAGGCCTGGATTCATGTTAAGAGGTGGTTCTAAGACCACTACACACTCCATATTGTAGAGATTTAAACTTTCTATAGTTCATTCTCACAGTATTCTAAGAATCAGTAGCAATTTATTAATTATCTGCTTATTTTTAATTAATGGCAACCTAAATTAGTGTTCTCAATTTTGAGAGACTCAACTGGGGTGAATCACTAGCTTAAGTGAGGGATGGAATATACTGGTGAACAAATGGACTGTTCAAAGACAAATACAGCTTCAGGCATTGCTGGATCCAGAGTCTCAGATGACTCATCAAGACTCCCCTTTTTTCTCTGTGTCTTTGATGCTCTTTTTCTGGGTGGATTTTATGATTAGATGAGCTTTATCCATGTGATGGAAAAGACAGATACTGGAAGCCCCCATTTCTATCTTCATAAGTAAGAAGTCAAAAGAAAAGAGATCTGCCTTATCTAAGTACTGGCAAATCTCAGGTCCTTTACCTGTCCTCAAACTCTTCAGCAAGGGGAGAGAAGACTCAGTTTTGCCAACACTAGATGTGTGCCCATCCCTGAGTTTGGATATGTGAGGTATTAAGGTTGACAGCTCCACCTCAGCTCATAGAGACCTGGAGGAGTTCTTTACCACAGAAATAGCTCATGAGGTTACTAAAGGAACATAAGGAATATTCCAGCCCCTATAAACTTAGGGAAATGTACAAAACTAAAGCTCCTTAACAAGATGGAATTGGGAAATAGATGGAGTCAGTGATACAGATGTCTACTAAAGTAAATATGATAGGAAAGTAAAACAGTTAAAATAGAATTTTTTCTATTTCTCTCTCTTTCCCTCTCTCCAAGAAAAAGAAGGTGACCTTGACCTAGTAATGCAATAAAAATGTAAGATTGTATTTTTATAAAAAGCTGTGAATGGAGACATACATGAAGGATGGAAGAATAGAAGAATAGCCAGAGTGTTTAGCAGCAGTAGCAAGAGTAGCAGCACTTGAGAAGGAAGACTTTGTAAAGTACAAATTAGATTTAAATAGACAAGGGATTGAAAAAGGAGGCATTATTTTCTACAGAAGATGATGGGCATGGAGAACAACAACAAAAAAATAAAGAGATGATTAACAAAATACAATGGTAAGAATGTAAGTTAGGACTGAGTACTTAACTTTCATTTTTATTAATCTCTCAGTGAAAATAGATGTGACAACAGAAATCCAAGCCTGTAGACACACTTTATAATTATGATCATTGTGCTTAAGACCAGATTCTTCTTTAATTGAAGATTACACTAAAACAATGAATGGCCACGTTTTAATCACTCTTACACAAAGATTTTCCAGTTATATAATCTCAAACATAACAAATTATATATCACCTGTTAAGTTCCAGACCCTATGTACTCACTGTGGCTGAAGATAGAAAGATTTTGCAAGCTCAGCATCACTTTCCTGTTTTCCTGGAGCAGTCACCCTTACTCTTTTGTTCAGGTCCTGACCATCCTCAACCAGTTTATGACAATGGTGATGGCCTCCATTATTGGGCCAGCTATAAACACTTGATTCAGGAAGAACCAATCAAAGCCTGCTTTTAGAGTTGATCAAGAGCCATGAAGTTATACTATTTCAATCTTATGCAATTTTTGTAAAACAAAATTATTTCAAAATCTACTTAGTTATCCTTTAAGTTCTAGAAAGTACATTCTGTGACTAAGAGGACCATGATTTATCTGCCATCATTTCTGCTCTGCCCACTGTATGTTTCTGTCACTGTGATAGAAAAGCAGTGGGAAACGGCAAAAACCAGTTATGATTCATTCAACACATGAGTGCTTCTTAGGTACAAAACACCATTCTGAACATTGTCCTGGATGAAAAGATAAATAATACCCAGCTCTTACCCTCAAGGATCTTACAATTTGGCAAGGGAAATAAAGTATGCACATAGATGACTGCAATAAAAAGAAGATAATGATTACTGCCAGATGCTTGGGAGCCTGAGCAGAGCAAAGGGAGAGTACAGAATAAGGCAACATCCAATAGTCAGCCAAGAACTATTTGCTGAACAGTTGCAAGATGTTAGCTGAAAATGGAAGAGCAGAACATAGATATTCACATGGGCAACTGAAAAATCAAGTGATATTACTTGTAACACAGCTCTCCAAATATATTTTTGGCACCAAGTTCCCAATATATAGCCTTAAATTAAAAACTCAATAAGGATATAGCCTCTGTCAAGTATAGCCTGAGGTACTGATGCCTAAATACTAGGATCACTATTTTTATGTTCCCAAGTATGCCTTTCTATTGCTTTGCTTCTTTTCCCCCTTTCCAAATTAGCTAATTCTACCTTAATAGGATACCTAGTCTACCTGTTCCACCCTTCTTGTTCCTATATAGTAGAATAGGTGAATTATAAGAGGATTTTTAACTTCAAACAACTGAAAGAAAATATTACATAACTGGGGAAAAAAGGCATGTGTGGATCCAAGAGTTCACGTGTTTTCATCAGGCCCCTCTCTCTCTCTTCCCCAGCCCTTCTTCTCTCTTCCTTTTTACCTCTCTGGTATCTCTCATTAGAGGATTCAAATATCTCCCTGTCTATGCAGCAGCTTCTAGCACAGCTACAGGCTTAGACCCTCACAGCTCCAGGGTGGCTGGAAGGAGGCAGGGCCATTGCAGGCAGCATAAGGTGGCACTTGTGTACACTTTATGTGGCAGAGCATCACATCTATGAGTGATGGAAATCACACTGTAGACAGGGGTAGATTCTTATATTTATTATTTATTATAGTACTGTTTCCTTGAAAATGGCAATAAAATATACAAAATCAAATAGGATAACATTGTCCAAAAGATATACATAAAGCAGTTTCAGGAAACGGGCCCCTTTTTCTTCTAACTCTGGCACAGTGTCTATCGGACCATAGTAGTTCTGTGTGGCTGTCCTAGTTGTTCCACCAGGAGTCCAAGGATTAGCTATGCATGACTGTGGCTGGCCTCTGTTCACATCTTGAACTCATCACTGTAACCAGAAGATTTTTTGTTTTTCTTTCTCCAACTTTTAAATACTGAAACCTTCAGGAAGGGCAATATCTGAAAAGAAGTTAATGGACTGGACTGTCCCTAGAAGGAAGATAAATAGGTGATTAAAAGGAAAAAAATAAGTCATCTGTATCAGGAAATGTTTGAAATGTTTGGCCAGAAAACAGGTGTTGTGACCCATAAAGGAACAGAGGATACTGGTCTAAAAACACTACCATGGCCAAAGGGTTGTGGCCTATTTTTAACAGAGGATTTGAGAGTTAAAAGATAACTTGTAGAATGTTCAATTCAGTTTCCTTATTTTACTGATGGAGAAACTAAAACCCAGACACAGGAACAGACATGCCAGGGTAATGCAGGTGGCTGATGTAAGATACAGCTGCTCATCTTCTGACTTTTTAGGTTTCTGTGTTGTGTGTGTGTGTGTGTGTTTTGTACAAGGACATTTTTCTTTAGAACATTAACATTAAAATAAAGATAGTCTTGTTTTTGGTTTTCTCTCCACCCTCGATTCAATGTAAGATGGTTTTGCTGCACTCCAACACTAAGCCACAGCGAGTTGAGTTCACCATATGGAGTACTATTTGGTACCACGGACAGAGACATTGCCTTTCCTTAAGCGGAAAAGGCAATGTCTAGGGCGACTTGTTGCTTTAACGGGCCAAGTTTGGGTTGGAACTGAAGGAGGGAACACCTTTGAAAAACAGCTTCCTTATTGCACTAAAAACTGCTCTGGCATCCTGTTTCTTTCCCCTCCCCCAACATCTTCAGTCAGAAAAAAAAAATAGCATACTGGATTGATAGGGAGATTTCCGCCTAACCTTCTTTCTTCCTCCTACTGTCACCTCTTCCTTGCTATTTTCTGTCCGGGAAAACCTGACTCCAGCCCAAAAGCATCTCTGGAAGTGGGTAGGAGGGAGCCTTCCACCTGTCAGCGCTAGAGAAGGTGCGCTCTGCGGAGTTCTCAGTTGTTACATCTCTTGCAATGAGGGAAGAAAAGGAGTGACTCCGCCACAGATTTGCTGGAGATCAGGGTTAGTTAGTTCGTCCAGCTCCAGTCACAATAACCCCTGTAGAACAAGGCTGCACTTCCATTCCCAACGTTTCTCGTTGTCGTCTTTTCTTACAGGCTAGCCCAGTGCCTGGCTCCAGAGAAGTCTCCGGTTAAAGGTTCTTTACGTCATAAATCAGGTTCCTCTCTTTCTGTGTGTGTGTGTGTGTGTGTGTGTGTGTGTGTGTGTCTTACGCAAAATTGGTAGAGACGGATTAGCAGTAGAGACTAGGATCTCCCTCCTCCTCTTCACCCTCGACCACAGCATCTTGCAAGTACCTTGCATTCTCCCGGAGCTCACAGCTCCGGCTCCGACCTCAGGGTTGGGAGCAGTTAGCCCCAGACAGCATCGCCCTGTCCCGGGGCCGATGCCACCAGTGCCTCGAATGTGTGTGTCAGTGCAGGCGGGCGAGCCAGAGGCTTCTACACTGAGACAGGAGCAGGAATTCAGCTTTCGCCTGCGACCTGCAATCCCCAGATTCCCTGGGGACCGCGAAACTCCCAATCGGAGGCAGCCCCCCCGCTCCAAGCCGCCCACCCATTCCCTCCTTTACCTCCTCACGCAGCCCCTCCCTGCGTGATGATGCAAACCAGTGGGGAGGGCGGGCTC
>SJXQ01011163.1:92519-200987 GCA_006408695.1 Aepyceros melampus | reverse complement strand
GCCGCCGCAGCCGCTGGAGCAGCATGGTCCAGCTGGGGAAGCTGCTCCGCGTCCTGACTTTGATGAAGTTCCCCTGCTGCGTGCTGGAGGTGCTCCTGTGCGCGCTGGCGGCGGCGGCGCGCGGCCAGGAGATGTACGCCCCGCACTCCATCCGGATCGAGGGGGACGTCACCCTCGGGGGGCTGTTCCCGGTGCACGCGAAGGGTCCCAGCGGAGTGCCCTGCGGCGACATCAAGAGGGAGAACGGGATCCACAGGCTGGAAGCGATGCTCTACGCCCTGGACCAGATCAACAGCGATCCCAACCTGCTGCCCAACGTGACGCTGGGCGCGCGGATCCTGGACACTTGTTCCAGGGACACTTACGCGCTCGAACAGTCGCTCACTTTCGTCCAGGCGCTCATCCAGAAGGACACCTCCGACGTGCGCTGCACCAACGGCGAGCCTCCAGTTTTCGTCAAGCCGGAGAAAGTAGTTGGAGTGATTGGGGCTTCGGGGAGTTCGGTCTCCATCATGGTAGCCAACATCCTGAGGCTTTTCCAGGTAGGGGGGCGCTCCCACTGGGGCAGAGCGCGCCTTAGCTCCCCGCGCTCTTAATCCTAAAAAAATCACTGGCTTGGACTTGAGGGGCGCGGGGTCAGGTCAGCCTTCTCTCATTGCCACCTTGGAGATCCCGCCCCACGCGAGGAGGTACTTTCCTCGCTGGGTTCATTTCCCTTCCATCTCTCCCCTGTCCGCGCTCCACTCCATCCGGCTTGACATCCTGGATTTATGGCCCCATTTACAAGAAGCAATCTGCGAAAAACAAGGCGATGATTTAAATGGGTTTGCATTAGAGTGAAATATGGTCCAAAAACTGGCTCGTAAAAGTGCCAGGCTCCTGTGAGAGCCAGTTAAGCGCAAGGAATTTGAAAGATGAGAAGACGCCTCGAAACTGGGCATTTCTCAACTCCCAGCTTCTCAGCCCCACGCCGCCCGGCAAGACGCAGCTCCCCAGGAAAATGTCGAGAAAAGATTAGGGAGCACTTCTTAGACCGAGGGCTAGGTCTTCGCCTACATCCGAATGTTAATTGCCCATTTCACCCAGGTCGGATTTCCCGACCTGTAGCCTGTCTTTGAGAAGGCATCGGGCAGAAGACGAGGGGGACGGCCCCCAAGTAGGGAGAGGCCACCCACAGACGTGACCCCCAGTGATTTGCTCTGGGCAGTTGTTTGCACCGTCTAAATTGCATTTGCAATCCAGCCACTGGCAGGAGCTGGGCGATCAGCTTTCTACTCTTCCCTTTCGGAGCCCAGAGATGAGCTCATGCTAACTGCGAAACAAAATAGCTTTCTCTGCCTCCTCCCTCCGCCCATCCTTTCCCACGACCTCCCTAACGCAACCCCCAACCCAATCCTTGGCTTTGAGGACGGTTCTCAGAGTCAGGGGAGAAGGCACCTGGAGGGAGGCAGTAGGGTGCGATGAGCAAGGCTGGGCGTTCCTCCTGCTGGGGTGCAGGAGGGCGACAGCGAAAATGGGAGAAGGCGGATGGGGCAGCTGAGCGATGGGTTGGTTAGTCTAGTCTACTGCAGTGCTTTCTCTCGAAGCCTGCTCGCGGAGCCTCAGCCCCAGGGCTCTAAAATAGCTTTCTCTGCCTCCTCCCTCCGCCCATCCTTTCCCACGACCTCCCTAACGCAACCCCCAACCCAATCCTTGGCTTTGAGGACGGTTCTCAGAGTCAGGGGAGAAGGCACCTGGAGGGAGGCAGTAGGGTGCGATGAGCAAGGCTGGGCGTTCCTCCTGCTGGGGTGCAGGAGGGCGACGGCGAAAATGGGAGAAGGCGGATGGGGCAGCTGAGCGATGGGTTGGTTAGTCTACTGCAGTGCTTTCTCTCGAAGCCTGCTCGCGGAGCCTCAGCCCCAGGGCTCTGAGCTGCACTGGGTATCAACGGATGGCTCTGAATTAAAAAATTGAATTTCAGGGTCCGCGTGACTATGGGTTCCCTTTTCCTTGTTTCTCTGTGTTTCTCACTGTCTCTCTTTCTCTCCTCGTGTCTCTTTCTCCGTGCTTTTTTTTTTCTCCCTCCTCTATTTTTAATCCCCCCTTTCAATTTCTGCCTCTCTTCTCTTTCTCTACCTTTATCTCCAAGGTTTATTGTTGTTGTTGTTGTTCATCTCTATCTGGAAGTGATATATATTTTTTTAATGCACAGCTCTCTCCCTGCCTGGTAGTGTCCAAACTCCCTCACTCCCTTCTCAAGATCTTCTGTGTGATCCTTATGCTCACTCTGTCTAGAGAGTTGGCTGCCTCTCAAGTGCCTTTCCCTAAGGGTGTTGGGTTTCTGGAGGGGACTCTGAATGAGAGTCCAGCCATCACCCCCATCTGCTCCCAGGAGTATGAAGTTTGTGTTTGTGCCAGTAAGAGGGGTGCCTGTCCAAGGCTTCAGTCTGGTATGGGCCCTCTGATCCCGTGAGCATCCTTAGTGCCTCCCCGGGATGCTGTCACAAAGATCTCTAGATGTTTGCAAACCCTAAAGCGCTTGGGGAGGAAGCCTTCACTTTGAGTTGATGTGTTCAAGAAGAGCCTGGATTGTTGTAAGCAAAACCCAGAAGCAATTCGTTTACCTCTGAGGTTAAGCCAGAGAACCTGAGGAGGCAGTCCTGTAAGGGGGATGAGGCCAGAGGTTGCCTGAAAACCATAGTGGTGACTCACAGAATTTTAACTGGAGCTCTGGGAGTTGAAGGCCCATTTGCTCTTTGACATTTTTTTTTCTTTTATTAATTATTTTACTGCCTGTTTCTCTGTTTCCTCAGAGCTTGGGCAGTACTGCAGATGGGCCTGCCTGTCTAAAACAGAGTGAAATCTTAAAGTCAGGAGAG
Source organism: Aepyceros melampus (assembly GCA_006408695.1). Classification (NCBI taxonomy): domain Eukaryota; kingdom Metazoa; phylum Chordata; class Mammalia; order Artiodactyla; family Bovidae; genus Aepyceros; species Aepyceros melampus. The sequence goes on along the minus strand of SJXQ01011163.1, from coordinate 198,129 downwards.
AGCTTGCAGACTAGGCTCACGGATTGGATTGTGTTTGCTGAAAAGATTCCAGGGGGAGCTGATTCCCTTCTCTGGTGTGTGGACCTGAGGGAGTTGCAAGAAAAGAAAATGCTTGCCTTGTGCTTAGTTCCCGCATTCCCTGGGCTGGAGAGGAAAAGAGCTGAATGCCAGCGTTAGCAGTGTGGGTTGGGACCAAAACCATTCAGAGAAAACACTGTCATTTTCCTCTAATTTGCAAACTGCAGCTATTCATGTTGGACTAAACAGCTGAGGGAAAAGAACCCCCAGTTTTCACCTGTATTTATTGAGAAGAGGCTGATATTAGGAGGGATGCAGCAACTTGTAGCTTGTGCTGTGAGCTGGGTATAAGCATTAGTGTGGCCATCCCAGTTAGCCATTGCCCATGTTTAAATATATGGAGATAGATTCTGACCATCTCTTCCAGTAGCCTTTTTTTTTTTTTTTTTTGCATGTGATCTTAGAAACTCCTGGCGTGCAAGTCCAATCCCCAGTTTCCCAGCCTCTGTAAAACTGCAAAATGAATAGAGAAAATAGTGGAACACAGACCCATTGTTCAAAGGCACAGTCACTTTGGGGAGAGAGGACAAGAATGGAGGGTGCAGTCTTCTCTGGGATTGCAGAGTTCAGTTCAATTAAGATTGTCCTATATAAAAGAAACTCCTCTAAATGACTGAATTCCTAGTTCTCCAGAGATTCAAGTTTTCTTTTGCCTGGTCACTGTGGGTTGCTGTGGGGAATATGCCAAACTGATCACTTGAGATAAAAATTTATGGTGAGGTAAACTTCTAGGTTGGGGGAAGGAATATTTAGTGACTTAAATGGGGGATGCTAAGCACTGAGGGTTGGGAGAAGGAGTAAGAAGATAGTAATAGCTGTAACAAATGCTGCAGCTGCCAGCAAAGCCTGGAATGAAGTTCTTTCATGAAAATGAGGACCAGGGCAAGATTGAGTACTCAGATGTAAACAGTGTCTCTGACTTGGAATCCTCATCTGCTGGTGGGTCAGAGCTGAGTGAGTACTCTCTCTTTTCTGTATGCACACTTGTTGGTTAGTCAGTGACATGTCAGAACACAGGAATCATACCCAGTGGATCTTTCAAATCCAGGAATTTGAGGCTAATGAAATTAGTGTGTGGCCAGGGCTCTGCCAATTAGAATTAAGTCACTGCAGCAGCCCTGCAATGCATTTTCAGCCTGAAAGAAGCATCAGGGAGGCATTTCTAGAGATTTGTTTCTGAGCTTGTACAAAATAATACTCTCCTAATGCTAAGAAAGATTAAATGTAAATTAATATTGACTATGAGTAACATATTTTTAAAAAATGATCACAGAGTGGGGGATGGCTTAAAAGTGAAGAGCTTACATAATGTGATGTCCAAAGAATAAATCTCCCCTGACCACTGTTTCATGGGCTATAAGTAAGATATATTATAGTGGAAAGTAATAGGAACGTTTTTATTCAAGGCTTCTCTGCTATTGACTTGAGAGCAAACACTCCGAGAGTATAAATTACTCTTGCTACGCCCTGACTCTGAATGAACAATATTTCATGTTCAGTGACATGGTCTAAGCTATAGACTTGGAATTGAATGGCATCTGTTCCAGTTGTTTTGTTCTCTCAGGAGCAACTAGATAGAACAAAGTGGTCAACTTGACCCTTGTGGAAGTATATTGCAAACCTAAACCTGTGGCCCTGGTACCATAAACGAAGTGCATTTGTAAATTTGTGTTTTCCTTCTGCTCACTGATGCTTGAGTGTAATCTCAAACTTTGGGGGCAGCATTTTATACATAAGTACAAGGTTTTCTTGCTTCTTTCTTTCTCTCTCTCTTTCTGCAGCTTATGTAATTGATAGAACTGGGCACCTAGGATAATGTGGTGTTACTATAGTGGGAATAAAAAAAAAACACTCTTACTCTTTAAAAACATTCACAGATATAGGTGTCAGTGCCATTTGGAAGAGTCTCTATAACAATTTCTGTCTCCACATTTACTGTGTTTCGGCAAGTTTACCTAACAGATGGTGAGTGGGCAATTTTTAAAGGGGCATTTTTTAAAAGAGCAGAAGGGAAGGAATAGAGACAGGCACATACTATATCTGAAGATACCTCCACAAGTATTTTATGTATATATATATAAATATACATATATACACACACACACATATACACATATATATAACCACACACAAACATATACATGTATATATATACTTATACAATTAAAAAGTCTTTGGATATATTTTTTCTTCAAGAATTACTGAGATAATGGATTACTTCAATTTCACAAACATTTAGGATTTAGCAGATTATAAATGCTCTCTTTGTTACATATAGAAGTTGTATCATGGATTTAAAAGACCACAATCAATTAGACAAAGTGTACTCTAGTCTCAATCCTGCCATTAATTAGCTGTGTTACCTTAGGTCATCCAGTTTTTCCAGGCCTCATTTTTCTCATTGGATATTTATTTTTTTAAATGTACTGAAGTTTCGAATCTCTGTGTCACAGTTTAGTTTGGAGAAAATCTGTTCTTGTCCAAGCTCCGTGATGTTGTATATCCAGCTCCAACTTTGAACTTTGAGTGAGTTTGGGGCAACTTTTTAATGATCTTTTCACACAGCTATTTTAGTTACCAGGTCTAGCTGATTTCACCACTCAAACTTTTTCTTGTGTTCTTCTACCAATGTGTGCCTTAGTCATATGTATCAAGGCTATTGCAGAAAAACTTGCCTGCTGGGTCAGCTTCCTACGTGGTCATATGACACAGGGCAGGGAGTGGGGACTGTGGGTTTTACAGAAGCAGACACAGTTTTCTTTATCCACGTCCTCTCCCCTTTCATCTTGCAAAAACAGCAGGCTTTTCTTGGAGAACTGCCAGATAATGACATCCTGCCTCCTCTCTGGCCCCAGGGATGAGTCACAGCAGGTGATCGGTTCATGTGTGGGCATCTAAGTCTCTGGGATTCCTCCTTGAGACTTCTCTCAGAGAACGATGGGGAAAAAAAAAGTCTTTTCTCTGTGGAATTTCTAAGCTAAGGAGACATGTCTCTGGGACGCCCAGTGATCATTCAGCACCAGAAGAGCTTTCTGTAATGTAAAGTCTTGCAGAGGTAAGCAGGGCTGAGTGATGGAGAGAAAGCTGGAATTCTGTTGATACTCTGGAACTCCCAAATCCAACTTTGTCTGAATATTTGGCAGCACCTCTGAACTTCCAGTACTTGTCCCTTGAGGTTGTTCTTGTTTGTTTCTGTTTTCAAATTGCCTTTGATGATTTTGAGTTTGTTTTCAGCCATGTTCAACTGAAAGCATCATAGCTAAAAGAGCTAATCTCCTTCATTAATGTCAAGTTTGCTTATTGACATTCTTTAGACAAAAAATAATAACTGATATTTTGTTTCAGGAAAATCCTTATAGCCCAGGTTTGAGATATATGAAACTTGCATCCTCCCCACTCTATCCAACATTTATTGTTTGCTGCTGCTGCTAAGTCACTTCAGTCTTGTCCGACTCTGTGCGACCCCAGAGACAGCAGCCCACCAGGCTCCCCCATCCCTGGGATTCTCCAGGCAAGAACACTGGAGTGGGTTGCCATTTCCCTCTCCAATGCATGAAAGTGAAAAGTGAAAGTGAAGTCACTCAGTCGTGCCCGACTCTTAGTGACCCCGATGCAGCCTACCAGGCTCCTCCATCCATGAGATTTTGCAGGCAAGAGTACTGGAGTGGGTTGTCATTGCTTTCTCCGATTTATTGTTTTACCTTTAAGCATTTATGGAGAAGGAAATGGCAACCCAGTCCAGTACCCTTGCCTGGAAAATCCCATTTACGGAGGAGCCTGGTAGGCTACAATCCATGGTGTTGCAAAGTCAGACACGACTGAGCAACTTCACTTTTAAGTATTTGTGATCCTGTATTTCCCATCTTGATGCAGTTGAGAAAGACAGCAAATACTTCTGATGTAAACTGCAGCCTATAGCCCTCCTATTTGGAAGCTTTAGAACAATAGCTGATTCTTATCGTTTAAGCAGATCTTTTGTTGATGCCTTCAGAGCACAGAAGCGTTTTCATGGCATAGCGTTTCAAGTACATTAAGCCTGCTTCTCACCCTGTTTAACTTAAATAGTCAAAAAAAGAACAGTCTCAAATACATTTTCCCAACAGCCAAAACACACATGTGATTATGTTTATAAGACATTTATGCAACATGTAGTTAGACTAATAAATTAATGAACCTTTGGCCAATTGGCACAACAAATATAGATGTTCAATGTACTTAATTAAAAAGAAGACAATAACCTGTTTTTGCAGGTTAAATAATTACCTGAGAAGAGTATTGTGCCTGCACACTTAATATTATAGTATTTCATGCTTGACAAGTAATTTTATTTCAGTTATATTTACTGCCAAATGTTTCTTGGATCAAGTTATTAAGTTATAAAGTTAAAAGTAAAATGATATGAAATTATAATGATAAAGGAAACATATCTCACTTTATGAGAAGTTCTAATTTCTTTTCAATATCACTAGCAGTGACCACAGTGCCCACTGGAGTTCTTACTGTGAGCCACTGGGTCGTGTACGTTTAGTTCTGACAGTAGTTCTGCAAAGGACATATAATCACACTGTAAGTCTGAAGAAAGGGATTCTCTTAGTCCAAAGTCACAGAGCTAGTAAGTGGCAAAGTCTAGATTCATCTTAGATTTGACAGTGCGTTGGTTGTTAGTGACTATGAGCACTTCTCAACTGTTGCACCAATAAAGAAGTGCTTAAAATAATCATAGATTTGCCTACTCTGGAAATGATTTAAAGATATCAGAGTTACTTCCAGAAAGAAATAACATTTTATTTCATTTCTTTAGCAAGATTAATTCTGTGCACTCATAGAAACTTGAGCACACAAATCCTTACCTCCAAAGAAAACATATTTGTTTTCCATTATTCAACAGGTAGCCCTGTGCAGAGGCAATAAATATATAGTAGACTTTTCATACAAATAAATGAGAAAAGATGTTTCTTCTTGTCCTGATTCAGTGCTCATTCATTATGGATTATGATAGTTCTTCCTAAACTTTATTTCATTCACTCCACTCTTTCTATAAACCTCAAGTGAGGGAATCCATCATTCAGATATTGTGCAATGCGAGGGGACTGTATTAATACAATTTCTGGAAGTCAGGCTGATAGAGCACGGGAAGTATATCCTAATAAATGCAACATTAATGTTTGTGTGGGCCGTGAAATGAGGGGTAGGAGAGTTTTCAGTCTAATGGATTATTTTGTCTATGAAAGTGCTGCACCTTAATAGTCTTATAATTGGTCATTTACAGAGTCTTCCATCTCTGCGTTTTGTGCTTTCTTTGCTCTGAGGTTCTTGATTCCTTTTCTCATTCTGGATGGAAGACAGCAATGAAGCCACTTCAAAGGGCTCAGCCTGCCTTTTTGTGTTATCATTCAGTTGAAAATATTTCTATTTGTTAAAGCACTGTTTAAACATTTTTATCATGTTTTAAACTTGACTGTGTTCTGAAGGTATTAGCACAGGCAGACATAATGGGGGATGTTTTCCAAGAGAAAACATGCTTTTATCAAAGGAATTATCAGAATTTTCACGTAGAGATTAAGAATCAAATTCTAGAGTTAGATAGACCTGAATTTAAATTCATACTCATGACTTATTACCAGCCTCATCTTGATCAAACAGATAACCACATCTCTCTTTAATTCCCTTATCTTTGAAATGGGAACAAGAGAAGTGTGCCTGATGGAGTTACACATAAAGCATTTCTGAGAGAAGAATCATACAGATTGCACAAGATACACATGGAAATAGTTTAGCATCGAGTTGAGCATGAGATTAGTGTTTACTACATTTAAGTGCTACTATTTTATTATCATTATTATGCTGTCATTAAATAGCACTGTTACTTAAATGTCATTATTGTTAAGTCTACTGTAAAACTGCAATAATAATCCATGATGAATTCTACTCTTCTGTTTCCTTTGTTTAAATCGATATCTATCTATCTGTGTGTGTGTGTATATATATATATATATATATAGAGAGAGAGAGAGAGAGAGAGAGAGAGAGAGAACATTTTATCAGTACTACTCAGTGGACTGAGAATTTCCATGGTGCTGGTTAAAACGTGTCATTATTGCATGGACTTGGTGTACTTAGCAGAGAGACTAACAGATTTGAAGTCAGCCATCCCTAAGTGTGAATTCCATGGTGACCCTTTTCTAGCTGTAGAACCTTGAGTAAATCACTTAAACTTTTTGAGCTTTACTGCTTACTAGTTTCCTCGTCTATATATTTTCCAGAAATACTTGCTAAGCATCTTCCTTGTTCATTGTTCTACATGCTTGTACGTATCAATGAGTAAATTAGACAAGAGCCTTTATGCGTTTCTCTCTCCCTCTCTGCCCACCCCCCACCTTTCTTTTCTTGTGCTCTTGTTGATAACAGATGGATGTTATAAATAAATTCTATACTTTGTCACAAGTTGATGGGTTCTATGGGATGAAGAAAAGAATTTGAAGCCACTGAAGAGCCTTGGTTGGGAATGCTAGAGGGGTGTACAGGTGGGTTCTATTTTTAAATAGGGTAGTCAGGCTGGATTTCATAAGTTGACATTTGAGCCAAGACTTGAAGTGAGGGAGTTGTCAGAATGCATTAGTGGGGGGCACTCCCTGGAAGCGGGAACATCCGGTGCCCAAAGTCTGAGGCATAAATACGCCTGGCAGGTTGGGGGAATATCAAGGAGGCTGCCCCGGCTGACTTAGTCAGTGGGGAGGAAGGGGCAGCAGGAGGACTTGAGGTCAGATCGACAAATTGGGTAAGTCCTGGGAGACAATCACATGCATTTTGTCTTTGACTCTAAATGTAGGCAGCCAGAGGCAGGATTTTTGCAAAGGTGTGACATGATCTGTCTCTTGTTTGACAAGCATAACTCTGTCTGTGGTCTTGAGGAAGAGGGAGAGAGCAGAATCAGGGAGCCTCTCAGGAGACAATTATAGCCTCCATGAGGTCCATGTGCCAGGATGTTGATGGCCAATGTTCTCAGAAGTGGTGCATCGGGAAGATTGTGACAGCATTTCCTGGTAGATTAAATGTGAGAATGGAGAAAAGGGGTCAAGGGTGAAATCAAGATTTAGTGCCTGCACAACTAGAAAGGGTGGTTACTATGACATAAAATGGAAAAAGCTTAGGGTAGAGCATATGTTAGGGGATTAAAGGTTTTGGAGGTATAAGACAATATTTTTCTTGACATCCAAGTAGAGATGCTGAACACAGAGTCGGATACACAAGTCTACAGTTCTGATGAAAGGTCTGAGCTAGAAATACATTTTACTAAAATGGAGATATTAAGAACAATTACATGGAAGCGCTATTTTAAAGCTAAAATGAAGTAATGTAGTTAACACTGTCTTCTCAACACTTTTAACAACTCTTAGCTAAAATAGCAGTCTGCAATGAAATATCTATATTTTTTGTTTGTTTGTTTTTGCAGTAAAACTGAATAAAATGTTGTCAGTTATTTTATTAGTAATAATATTTGTGACACAGTTGTTTTAGTTAACACACCATGACTACAAACGTTTAGAATAAATCTTTCAGTCTCCAAATTTTCACTGCTAGTGTACTTGAAACTGTGTCTTGTAACATTTAAGTTAGTTGTAATAGAGTACCTCTAAATAGAAGTAATTCTGAACTATTTAGATCAATGCAGTCTTATATACGTTTATATATCATTATTATTTAATGATTCATCAAACTCACTTGAAAATTTGTATCACTGATAAATGAGAGTTTAAGCATTTACTCATATATTCATGGGAAAATTGTACTTGTTGTTTCCATTTGGGTACCTAGTTTGAACAATTTTGCCAGACATTTCACATTTTCCCTTCACTGTGCAATTGAAACATGACAGGGGAAATATTATCTTACTGGTTTTGAGTTCCCCTGATTGTTATTGTTCAGTTGCCCAGTCATGTCTGACTCTTTGCGACCTCATGGACTGCAGCACGCCAGGCCTTTCTGACTTCCCCTTAGCTATCTGCAAATCCTTAAACTTATGTCCTGAATATTTCTCTCTCTTTGACCTCAGTTGGCTTCAACATCCAACTTCTCAAAACAGGGATTGTTTCAATGAACAGCAATGAATGCAGGGTCGAGGTTCAGTCACCTTGATGATTAGGGTCAGAATCAGTGAAAGAAAATGCTCTGTGACAAGCCTACCTTCATACAGAAACAAGAAAGGGATGAAGGGGGACAGAGATAATAGAATAAGGGTATAGGAAAAATAGTACCTGGCATTGTGATAACAATAATAATATTGATAATAACAATAATAACAACTTAAGTGTGCTCCAGGCATTGTATTAAGTGCTTGGCATAGGTAACTTCATTCTAAACTTAAAAACCATCTTATAATGATGGAATGTTATAACCATCATTTTATAAATGGGGATACCGAGGTTCAGGTAATCAGGTAAATTTCCCAAGCTCATACGATTAGTAAGTGGAAAGTCAGGATCTGAACTAACATCTACATTCCTAACCATCATGCTATAACCATTATGCATAACCAAAAATTCCAATAAAACTACCCCATAACCTACTGCTACACTCCAGACTTAAACAGTCCAAGATCAAGAAAGAGGAAAGTTGGAGTTACCGCTCTTAAGTGCATTTCAATCTTTTCAAAACATTGTAGTTACTCACAAGGTGCAGTCCCTGTGATAATCTTCTCAACCAATCATCAAGAAACAGGAAGCAAAGATTCGAGTGACAGTATGTTCCTCCTTATGAGGACGGTGGGACAGTATGGGACAGAACTATGAAGAGAAATATGAAAATGAAATTTCGCTGTTGGCTTTGGTGAGTGGGGGAGATGTGTCAGCATTTGCGCCTACTTTGATCACATTTTCTGGAACACTTAAGCCCAGCGTCAACCATACTGCCCCACCGTCCTCATAAGGAGGAACATACTGTCACTCGAATCTTTGCTTCCTGTTTCTTGATGATTGGTTGAGAAGATTATCACAGGGACTGCATCTTGTGAGTAACTACAATGTTTTGAAAAGATTGAAATGCACTTAAGAGCGGTAACTCCAACTTTCCTCTTTCTTGATCTTGGACTGTTTAAGTCTGGAGTGTAGCAGTAGGTTATGGGGTAGTTTTATTGGAATTTTTGGTTATGCATAATGGTTATAGCATGATGGTTAGGAATGTAGATGTTAGTTCAGATCCTGACTTTCCACTTACTAATCGTATGAGCTTGGGAAATTTACCTGATTACCTGAACCTCGGTATCCCCATTTATAAAATGATGGTTATAACATTCCATCATTATAAGATGGTTTTTAAGTTTAGAATGAAGTTACCTATGCCAAGCACTTAATACAATGCCTGGAGCACACTTAAGTTGTTATTATTGTTATTATCAATATTATTATTGTTATCACAATGCCAGGTACTATTTTTCCTATACCCTTATTCTATTATCTCTGTCCCCCTTCATCCCTTTCTTGTTTCTGTATGAAGGTAGGCTTGTCACAGAGCATTTTCTTTCACTGATTCTGACCCTAATCATCAAGGTGACTGAACCTCGACCCTGCATTCATTGCTGTTCATTGAAACAATCCCTGTTTTGAGAAGTTGGATGTTGAAGCCAACTGAGGTCAAAGAGAGAGAAATATTCAGGACATTTTCACTCGGGGGATAAGGGAAATATTCAGGACTCAGAGAATCAGGCAAAGGGCGCATGCTTAATTTCCTGCGGTAGTGATTAAGAACAAGTCAGACAGTCTGGGTTTAAACTCACTTCCATTAGGCTGGTGATGGGACCCTAGGTGCTTTTGTAAGTCCTATAAGCCTGAGCTGAAATCTGAAAGAGAACAGTGACATTATCAGGACATCTCATATAGCCTTGTTGTAGGAAGTGAAAAATCCTTTTTAAAGTGTTCAGCACACTGTTTGGCATCTAATAAGAACTTAGTAAGTTGTAACTTCATTGACTGCTACCATTCCTAATATTGTTAACTAGCTGACCAAATCCGAGGCCCATTCTTTTCTTAAATTGCACATAAACATTTGGACAACCAGCTAACATTTACCAAGTGTTGCTTTTATAGAAACCCTCCTGAGTCCAAAGGTGCTTTTGACACCCTCCCAGTCAGAGCGTGTCTGGGAGATGGGATCAGCACAGCACTACCTCCATCATCACTGCCGTCACGGTCACTGCCCTCCCTCACCGAGCTCTTTCTGTGTGCTGGGCACCACGTTTAGCCCTCCGTATACACTGTATCGTGTTGCTCTCACCTCAGGAGACATTACCATCATCCCCAATTTTCAGATAAAGACACTGAGGTGTTGGAAATGTAAGAACTTGACCCACAGCAAGAGATGGAGGCAGGGAATTCAAATCTCCTTCTCTCTGACTTCAAGAACCCTTAAATATTAGTATACTATCAACACTACTTCTTGTGAAGAAAATCTGCTTCCCTCCACTCTAGTTAGTGTAGACACAATTCTCAGTCTCCATATTCCTCTATAGCCCATGCCACTGCGGCCTCAGGACTAGTAGGGAGAAGCGACTTCTTCAAAGACAAAGGCAACCTAGTCTCTTTCTGCNTTTTACCTTGGGCCTGGGGTATCTCTTCACGGCTGCTCTAGCAAAGCGCAGCCACTGCTCCTTACCTTGGATGAAGGGTATATCCTCACTGCCGCCCTTCCTGACCGCTGTGACAGGCACACTAAGCGCAGGCAGCTGTGACCGGTGCATTAAGCGCAGGCGGCTGCAACCGGCACACTAAGCGTGGCTAAGAGGAGCTACCCCACGTCCGAGGTCAGGGGCAGAAGCCAGGAGGACCCCATGCCCGAAGGGCAGCGGCCAAGAGGAGTTACCCCACGTCCGAGGTTGGGGCAGCGGCCGAGAGTGCCAGGCTGCGATGGCACAGGACCAGCCGAGAGGAGCCACCCTGCGTCTGAAGTCAGGGGTAGCAGCAAGGAGGAGCAACCCCCGCCAGAGGCCAGCGGCGGGGGCCAGGAGGAGCAATCCCACATCCAAGGAACCGTGGCTGCGTGGGCACAGAAGGGCCTAGAGGAGCAAAAGTGTTAGCCACTCAGTTTTGTGTGACTCTTTGCAACTCCATGGACTGTAGTTCGCCAGGCTCCCCTGTCCATGGAATTTCAGGTGAGGATACTGGAGCAGGTAGCCATTCTCTTTTCCAGGGAATTTTCCTGACCCAGGGATGGAAAACGCATCTTTTGCATTCTTCACCCTCTGAGCCACCAGGGAAGCCCTAGTCACCAATACTTTTTGATAGAAGAAGCTAATATCTTTGTCTGAACCTGCTTGATGCAAATTTAAAGTTGGCTTCAGTGTTCAGAAATAAACCCAAAGACTAGACATCACAGGAACATGACAGTTTTATGTTAAGAAGAAAATTTCAATCCTTAGCACTACTCCACACTGCAAGGAGTAACTCTGACATGAACACCAAGCTGTCTACTTTTCAAATTTATTAAGGGCCTAATAATGTTCAAGTGTTGTGTTATATGAAAATATGATGATGATGAATAATCTTTCTTATGTGGATCTACAATCCAGTAAAGAATATATATTTAATCATTTTCTCAGACTCTTGTAGATGATAGAGTGTCGTTCTCTTTAAGATGGAAGATTTAACATTTTCTTTCTTAATATATTAAATAAACATTACTGAGGAACAAAATACGTCATAAAATGCTCCTAATTCTAGTAATATATATGTATCAATTATAAAGGAAAAAGGAAAAATAGATGGTTTCTTTATATTATTCTGTATGTGTAAGGTGGGTTTTTGGAGCTGTATTACTATCATATCTTTCTAGTGACCAACTGAATGAGTAAGGTATCTTATCAGGTATTACTTGAGAAAATAAAATTAGTTGTGCCAAAAGGCTAATGCTTAAGAGATTAATTTCTTTAGCTTACTTCTTAAACCAAATCTAATTTTCTAACATAGATACTGTTACATGTAAGTGGCCAAGTTTTTGAACAGAGAATTAAAAAAAAACCCTCAATACATACATTTCTAAAATAGTCAGTTAGCTACAATTATTTCAGAAATTTTTCTATATACAATAAGCCTTTTTTTTTTTTGCACAATAGATATGAGGGCTATGATACACCTTGCCACTTACTATGTTCATTTTTTTCAAACCTCTGTTCCATCTTTCACAAGGTGAGTTTCTACCTTAAAAAGTCATGGTAAGGTCTGTATGAGATTACATATGCTATATTCTTAGAAGCATAGTAAAACACATGGTAAAAATATCAGTAATGTGGATTTTGTGCTGTTCATTTTTTAAATTAACTAAAGTTTTAATTTACCGAAAACAGAATAGTCTTTCATTTCTTTAAAACAATGAACCTGTTAGAGTCTGTTTAGTAGAATGACTCTGATTTGTATTTCAAAGTTTTTCAGTTATCCATATCAAACTTGATCAATTTAAATGAATCTTTTATGACTATCCTTTTCAAATTATGCAGAAAGAGTTATCTATTAGATTAAAAATATTTATATAAGCTTGTTATGATTCTGTAGGTTGATCTTATTTGCTATCAGTTATTTTAATCAATGGATTCTGCATGAAAAAATCTGTTGAAAATAAGTATACATATATATTTTATTTAAATTAAAATTTGACTTACTAGTAAATATGAAAATGGAAGGCCTAGATTGATTTTGTTCAAAGAAAGTTTTGAAAGCAAGTCTTTTTGTAAAAAACAAAACAGGACATAGAGTTATGTTTTTGTTTCATTCTTTTCTTCCTTCTTTTCATTCTGTTACCAAAGATAAAGCTGATGGCAAAAATCTGAGGACCCTTTGTAATGCTTCTCTCCATCCATCCCAGTGCCCCCAATTTTCCCTGCCACATTCCCAGAAAATTCTCTACATATTTATAGTTTGAGAGGAGAAAATAACTCTCCAAGAGCTACTTTCAATGATACTTTGGTGGGCAGTAACTTTATAAGTGCTAATCAGAAGTATATGTCAAAAATTTCACCTTCTGCCTTGTAAAAGCTGACTTAGCAGAAATAAAGATGAAATTCAGGGCAAGTCAAAATTCTTGTTTCATTGTCCCATTTTTAAATAAGAGATGAAATTTAGGACACCTCAAACTTCTCTTCTGCCCTATTTTATTGTATCTATGTTTATTCATATTCAGCAGAAGGAATCCAATTTTAGCCTTTGGTTTCTTCATTTCAAAAAAATATTTTCCTAAATTAATTACGTTAATCTTAAAATTAGTATATCTGTTTAAAGAAAATAGGAAGATTATATAAACTAGTACAGATATTTAAAATGGCTCAGAGCACCATTGGCAAAGGAATAAATTCTGTTTTTCATAAACTCTTGAAATGTTCCTTTGTGATATGCTTTATGTTCATTTGATTTGTTGTGATCATAATACATATTCTCCTTTTTATCATTTAATTTTATACCACAAACATTTTGATATTTATTATAACCTTCTTGGTAGGATATAAAATTAGCAGCTGAAGCAGCACAGATTTAATCCTTGTAGAGGTAGCTGGCAATGCCAATGGCACATACAAATTTGTAGTTGACATATATAAGATCTTAAAATTAATGAAGAAAACGTAAGTAAATATGGGGCATCCTTACAATAGATTAGACATTATCTAATATTATATATCCTTAGGATTAAATCAAGTGCTGCTTCAGCTGCTAATTTTCAAAACTCCCCGAAAGGAGTTCAGGGTGGAGAGAAGAACTGAGGAATTCTGTGCTCTGGGAAAAACTTGCAAGATAGGTCTTCAGATAGTTAGGTATTTTCAGGAGCCAATTTTCTCAGCCCATTCTTGTATCTCCTCAATCTATAATAGCACTAAAATCCTTCATGGTGATGACTGCTCCTTGTGATTAGCAGTAACCTTATGCAAAAAGTATGTGTTTGATTGCATGTACTCCCCTTTCACCAGAGTTGCATATATACTGACCTTCTCCCCTGCCTGTTTGTAGCATTTTCTCAGAGCTATCTGAAATGCTGTCTCCAGAGCTATAGTCCTCATTTGCCCCCCAAAAAGATTTAACTCACAACTCTCATGCTGTGCACTTTTAAAGTCGACATGTATTACAATGATTTGTTATTTCTATTTTTTACCTTCTCATGTTTCTACTAATTCATGAGGCTATGCTTGCAGAAATAAAATCAGTTCATCAAAGTTCAAGACTAGTTTGTTAATATATGATGTCTGACACTGCACATATTGGTAAGGAATTGAGAGTAGAACTCAGGCAGGTAATCAACATAATCTCCTTGTTTTAAGGTTATCAGATTAGCAAACAGTCACTACCTAAATTTCTCTTTGCCATGTAAACCTAACCCTGTGTCCATGCTTTGTTGCCCCACTGTGACCAACTCTTTGTGACCCTATGGACAGTAGCCCACCAGGCTCCTCTGTCCCTGAGATTCTCCAGACAAGAACACTGGAGTGGGTAGCCATTCCCTTCTCCAGGGGGTCGTCCCTATCCAGGGGTCAAATCCAGGTTTCTTGAATTGCAGACAATTCTCTACTGCATGAGCCACCAGGGAACTCCCCAAGCTGACTCTGTAGTACAGGTATTACCAGTGTAGAGCAAATTTAGAAAACTCAGCAGTGGCCACAGGACTGGAAAAGGTCAGTTTTCATTCCAATCCCAAAGAAAGGCAATGCCAAAGAATGCTCACAATTGCACTCATCTCACATGCTAGTAAAGTAATGCTCAAAATTCTCCAAGCCAGACTTCAGCAATATGTGAACCATGAACTTCCTGATGTTCAAGCTGGTTTTAGAAAAGGCAGAGGAATCAGAGATCAAATTGCCAATATCCACTGGATCATCGAAAAAGCAAGAGAGTTCCAGAAAAACATCTATTTCTGCTTTCTTGATTATGCCAAAGCCTTTGACTGTGTGGATCACAATACACTGTGGAAAATTCTGAAAGAGATGGGAATGCCAGACCACCTGACCTGCCTCTTGAGAAACCTGTATGCAGGTCAGGAAGCAACAGTTAGAACGGGACATGGAACAACAGACTGGTTCCAAATAGGAAAAGGAGTACGTCAAGGCTGTATATTGTCACCCTGCTTATTTAGCTTCTATGCAGAGGACATCATGAGAAACACTGGGCTGGAAGAAGCACAAGCTGGAATCAAGATTGCCGGGAGAAATATCAATAACCTCAGATATGCAGATGGCATCACCCATTTGGCAGAAAGTGAAGAGGAACTAAAAAGCCTCTTGATGAAAGTGAAGGAGGAGAGTGAAAAAGTGGCTTAAAGCTCAACATTCAGAAAACGAAGATCATGGCATCTGGTCCCATCACTTCATGGGAAATAGACGGGGAAACAGTGGAAACAGTGTCAGACTTTATTTTGGGGGGCTCCCAAATCACTGCAGATGATGACTGCAGCCATGAAATTAAAAGACGCTTACTCTTTGGAAGGAAAGTTATGACCAACCTAGATAGCACATTCAAAAACAGAGATATTACTTTGCCCACAAAGATCCGTCTAGTCAAGGCTATGGTTTTTCCAGTGGTCATGTATGATGTAAGAGTTGGAATGTAAAGAAAGCTGAGCGCCCAAGAATTGATGCTTTTGAACTGTGGTGTTGGAGAAGACTCTTGAGAGTCCAACTGTGGTGTTGGACTGCAAGGAGATCCAACCAGTCCACCGTAAAGGAGATCAGTCCTGGGTGTTCATTAGAAGGACTGATGCTGAAGCTGGGAAACTCTAATACTTTGGCCAACTCATGTGAAGGGTTGACTCATTGGAAAAGACCCTGATGCTGGGAGGGATTGGGGGCAGGAGAAGGGGACAATAGAGGATGAAATGGCTGGATGGCATCACCACCTCAATGGACATGAGTTTGAGTGAACTCCAGGAGTTGGTGATGGACAGGGAGGCCTGGTATGCTGCAGTTCATGGGGTCACAAAGAGTCAGACACGACTGAGCGACTGAACTGAACTGAACTGAACTGATCTTTGGGAAGATATTATTCTGCCACCCACAGTCATAATTTATTATTCTTATATATGAATTGCTAATAATTTTAAGGCTATTTGTTTCTAAGATTTTAAGGCATTTTTCTATAATTTTTTTCTTGCAATATATTTGTGAGATTTTAATTTCGGAGTTATGCTCACTTTATGAAACAATTTGGTAATATTCTAACTCCTGCATTTAAAAAAAAGTTATTTTGTCTAACTTTGGCATTATTTGCTCCTTAAATGTTTTACATATTCTGCCAGTATAAAAAGCATTCTAGACAGGAGGTTTTGTTTCTGTGCAACTTTTTAATAATTAATTCAAAAATATTATTGCATAGGCAACTATTAAAATATTCTCTTTCTATTTTAATCACTTTTCATAAGTTTTGATTTTTAAGGAATTCTCCCATTTTATCCAAGCTGTTCAAGTACTATATAAAATATTAATATTTTCTTATTATGTTTATACTGTCTGGTATAGTGATACGAACTCTTTAAAATCTGTTATCAGTAATTGGCTATCTCTTTTTTCTCTTCTTGATTTGTCTTGATAGGCATTTATTAATTTTAAGCTTTGTTGTGTATTGTGGCTTTGCTTTATTGTCATTTCTCTGTTTCATTGATTTCTGTTCTTATATTTTTAATTTAATTCTCCTTTTGTTATGTAAACATTGAAAGCTATAAATATCCGTATAATCTCTGCCCTAGCTCCATCTCACAAATATTAAAGTGTTTTCATTGTTCTCATTCTGAAATAATTTCTGATTTCCCTTGTATATATTGTTTGATTTCTGGAATTCTTTAAAATATGTCACTTAATTTTGAAATAAATGGGAACTTTTGTATAATTAAATTATATAATTTAATTAAATATCTAAATAAATATTGATATTTAATTCTAATGTAATACAATTTGTCAGAAAAAGAACACTTGGATTTTACTGAGAATTCTTCATGGTCCAACTTACAAGTGGTAAATACTTCATGTCACACTTGAATATAAAGTGTATCCAACATTTGTTGGATGTAATTTTCCATATATATAAATTATTTGTAGAAAGAAAAGATTATTTACCCCAATACTTCCCAAATTTATTTTTGGCACAAAATCATTTTTCTCTTCTTAAAGCTCTAATGAACTTCTCTCAGTATGAATGTTTCCCAGGACTTACTTTGAGAAGCACTGTCCTAGTTAGAAGAGAAATTCTTTTTCTGGAACTTTTCTAGTCACTTGATTATTCAACTTTGGGATTTCCTTCAAATGGTAGGATAGAGACACGACAGCTATCCAGCACACAGGTCAATGGATCAGTCTACACACAACATCTGCTTCCTTTCGACATTCCTGGGAATTTAAAGATTATAGATAAGAATGACTAAAAATGAAACATCACATAACCAGAACATATTTCAAGTTGAAATAAATTATAAATGTTTATATACTTGTAGAGTTTTATTTAACAATACATATTATTTAAGGTAGTTCCTAACACATTTAACTATTTTTAGTTCTGATAACTTGCATTAGGCTCTCTCCTTAATATTCAGATTTAAATACTATCAGAAAAATAAGAGTGAAAAAGACTGTAAACTTATGTGAATGAATAAAGAGCCATTTCAACTAAGAAAATTTTTGGAGAATTTAAAAAAATTAAAACAGCTAATTAATTGTGACCCAGCTATCATACATCACCACTTTTATTCTTGTTTTAATTAATACTACAGACAAAAATAATAATTATTATATTAAATATCCTGTTTTTGAATGACACATGTTACCTGGTAGCATCAAAATTCTAATAAATAAACTCCATTAGAATAAGGTATTTTCCTTATTCAAATAAATGTCACTTGCATATGTTGGGAGAAAATTGTTTATTCCAAATATATATTCTATATTTCTTCAAGGATAGAAACATTTAAGTTTGCACAAAAACTCTGTGTTATTTTTTTCCCCTAGAATCTTTTTTTCCCATATTTTGAACATGAGAAATTGTTTGGCCTATTATTAAATTAAAAGACGCTTGCTCCTTGGAAGAAAAGCTATGACCAACCTAGACAACATATTAAAAAGCAGAGACATTACTTTGCCAACAAAGGTCTGCCTAGTAAAAGTTACGGTTTTTCCAGTAGTCATCTATGGATGTGAGAGTCGGAATAGAAAGAAAGTTGAGTACCAAGGAACTGATGCTTTTGAACTGTGGTGTTGGAGAAGACTCTTAAGAGTCCCTTGGACTGCAAGGAGATCCAACCAGTCAATCCTAAAGGAAATCAGTCCTAAATATTCACTGGAAAGACTGATACTGAAACTCCAATACTTTGGCCACCTGATGCGAAGAACTGACTCACTGGAAAAGACCCTGATGCTGGGAAAGTTTGAAGGCAGGAGGAGAAGGGGACGACAGAGGATGAGATGGTTGGATGCCATCACTGATGGACATGAGTTTGAGCAAGCTCGGAAATTGGTGATGGACAGGGAAGCCTGGCATGCTGCAGTCCATCGCCTCTCAAAGGGTCAGATAGTACTGAGCGACTGAACTGATTATTAACCTTATTTTCTTTACTATCTTTTAAATTTTAATAAATTTTATTGAACTATATCCTACATATTAAAAAAAAAATCTTGCTATTTTTAAGTGAACAGTCAGCGGAACAGCTTTTTCATAAAGTGAAGCTGCTCCTGCTGCTGCTAAGTCGCTTAAGTCGTGTCCGACTCTGAGCAACCCAAGAGATGGCAGCCCACCAGGCTCTGCAATCCTTGGGATTCTCCAGGCAAGAACACTGGAGAGGTTGCCATTTCCTTCTCCAATGCATGAAAGTGAAAAGGGAAAGTGAAGTCGCTCAGTCATGTCCAACTCTTAGCGACACCATGGACTGCAGCCTACCAGGCTCCTCCGTCCATGGGAGTTTCCAGGCAAGAGTACTGGAGTGGGGTGCCATTGCCTTCTCCACATAATGTGTAAAAAGCAGGCTTCCCAGGTGACTCAGTGGTAAAGAATCCACCTGCCAAGGCAGGAGGCACAAGTGGTACAGGCTGGATCTAAGTTGAGAAGGTCCCCTGGAGAAGGAAATGGCAACTCACCTAAGTATTCTTGCCTGGAAAGTCCCATGGACAGAGGAGCCTGGTGGGCTACAGTCCATGCCGTCACAGAGACGCGGCTGAGCACAGAGGCGCATGTGAGCAGCACCCTAATAAAGAAACCCATTCCCAGTACCTCAGTCACTGCCCGTTAGACCCAAAGGTACCTGACCTCTACTTCTACAGACTATTGTTGAACATTATATAAGTGAAAGGACTATTGCTCAACATAATATAAAGGAATTTAGACATACTCTTGAAAATTGTGGGTAGTCATCAGTTAAGTTCATTATACCTGTAACTGCCTTCACTAACTTAGGTCATTTTTAATTTTGGCTATAAAAACTCACACATTCTTTAAGCAGCAGGTGGCCTAAGACTGCCAGAGCCGTTTTCCAGGCACTACGTGTCAGGTGTGTCTAATCTGAGCAGAGCCGGTTTAGACTGGATAGGACCACAGACCTTCCAACTGGGCATGCGCGGGTCTTGGCTTTTTTTTTTTTTTTTTTGAAACCTGCAGCGTCGGGTAGCTTAGTTACACTTGACCGAATAACTACTGAGGCACTTTTCCTTACTTCCAATTGCCTCTCCTCACCTTCCCGCGTTCCTCATGCCTCAGGCCACCTTGCTTCTTTAGTCCGTAAATAACCGCACCCCCTTACCTTCCAAAGGATGAGTTTGACATTTGTTCTTCTTGCCTCCTGTCTTCGCTGCCTTGTGAATAAGCCCCCCTGTTTGCCACAAACTTCAGCCTCTCCGCGTTTCGGCCTAGGCCTCACATAGTTTTGGCCTATCGCCTGTGTGCATTGGGCAAGATGAACCACATTTGGTAATAGTCTCTGTTTCTCTTTTGCTTAATACATAATTTGATAGGTTCACCCATATGATGACTTCCTTGTTCTCACTGTTGTGTAGGTTCCCATTGTGTAACACTTTTTATTCATTAATTGCTTATTAACAGAATTTTGCTCATTTTATCAATACACAAGTAGATTCAAAGAGTTATAAGAAACATATGTATGCTAAGTCGCTTCAGTTGTGTCCGACTCTTTACAACCCTACGGACTGTAGCCTGCCAGGCTTCTCTGTCCATGGGATTCTCCAGGCAAGAATATTGGGAGTGGGTAGCCATTCCCTACTTCAGGGGATCTTCCCAATCAAGCATCAAACCTGAATCTCCTACTGCTCCTGAGTTGCAGGCAGATTTTTTACCTCTGAGCCACCTGGGAAGCAGATTAGGCCAAAATCTTGTGGCCATAATTTTCACAAGATTATGTGTAAAACACGAAATCTTTTCCTAGCACCTGGTTCATTGTTTCTATCTCAGAGCTTGAGAAAGAAAATCTAACAAGGTAATTCATGAATGCAGGACACTTAAAATTATTACTAACAGGCATGCTAAGTTAACAATGTAAGAATCATTATTTTTTGGTGAAATGAGCTTAAAGACTGGTGATCAGAACTTACTTTGTCTCCAGTTTTGCCCTGCTTCTTTAAAACAATAAATGGAAACAAATAATTTCTGAGAGAGTTAAGGGTTCAGTAATTCTCTTCCATCATTTGTTAATACAATACCAAGTTCCCTGGGGCTCAGTAGTAAAGAATCTGCCAATGCAGGAGACTTGCAGGAGACGTGGGTTTGATCCCTGAGTCCAGAAGATCCCCTGGAGAAGTAAACAGCAACTCACTCCAGTATTCTTACTTGGAAAATCCCATGAACAGAGGAACCCAGCAGGCTACAGTCCATGGGGTTACAAAGAGTCAGACACAGCTGAGTGACTAAATGACAACAAAAGTTCACAAAACCATGTGAATAAATCTTCCAGTTAACTTATTTTTATTTTTATTTTTGCTGCATAGCTTGGCTTGCAGGATATTAGTTCCCTGACCAGGGACTGGACTGTGGCCCCACAGTGAAAGTGTCAAGGCCTAACCACTGGACCACCACAGAATTCCCTTCAGTTAATCTTCTTACTATATATAAATCTTCTAAAGGTTGTATAACAATATGAGTTCTCTATTCATTTATTTAATAATCATTTTTTTAATTCCTACTATGTAAGTCCCTGGCTAATACCTATTAAGTACTCAGAATGCATCCAGTTCTGATAAAAAATAAAACTAATCTGTACCCAATATAGAGCAATAAAAATTTAAAACAAAACAGCATATTAGTATAGAAGGCAGAAGTTTTGGTGATAATGATGAGTCAGTCTCTCTCATCCTTTTATTCTTCTCACTGTAAAATTTAAATAATTTTTGTACAAATGGGACACAATTTTTTTTCTCAATTTAGAAAGTGATCCTTGATGCTTGGAATAAGATGAAAAATTGAAGCAGAAGCAAAATCCAAATCTATTTTTGTTCTAATGCATATAATTTTCCATACAGATGCCAGTGCTGGTCAAGAATCTTGATGAACATCCTGGCTGTGGATCCAGCCTTCTTTTGTATGCTGCAGAAAGGTAAGAGACGTGTTAGTAGAGTTAATCAAAGGGATTATTGTCCTTGTATGAAGGAAAAGGGATACAACTGGTAGTAAGCCAAGGTAAGTTAATCTCTTTGTTTCATCTAAGTCTTTTTTGCATGAGTTTTACAGCTGTAGTTACATTTATATTACTGTAATCATTTTACCTTCTTTGTTTCAGTGTGAATATTGATAAAATGATGATATAGACCTTGTTGATATACCTTCCTTTTTTGTTTTTTGTTTGTGTCTGTCAATAGAACATGAGATGAGTTTGACATTTAATATGCTTCATTATGGTTTGCATTGAGTCATAAATTATCTACTAATATGAGGAAGGAAAGCAATTCTCTTCTTATGCAGATAACACATATAAAGTATGAACTGAGCATCTTAAGGATAAGTTGTCTGTATGTCACTGGGAAATCCATCATTCTATACCTAAAGAGCACAGGAAGAGGAGAGTGAATTGGGGAAAAGAATAAAAAAAACATTCCCATGGAATTAGGGCAAAATAATTCTGTATGAAAATATGCATTGAATAATTTTCTCTTCTATGAATAAACCTGAGGGTTTTTTATGTAATTTAAATGAGCTAATGGAAGTTATAAAGCTCTGTGTACTCTATATAAAGATGGCTATAAACATGCAATCTGTTTTATAAAGTCAGAGCTGAATTACATTCACAGCCTTCCGCTTGTTAGCTTGTGATTTTTAGAAAAGTCTTCAGCTGCTCTGATATTTATTTCATTAAAGTAGAATGCTAATATATATTAAAAGAATTTGTCACATCTGTTATTTTGAAGATTCAATGAGAAAATATGTAAGGTGCTTTTCATAGTTCCTGGAATATGGCAAGTGCTTAAAATATGATAACCATTGGTAGTAAAAATGAGAATATATGGGGGGATTATTTCAGTCAAGCTCATTAAACCAGTAGTCTTTGCTTGGTATACCTCTTCATTTGAATAAGTATCAGATAGGAGGAGAAAATAGTTAATAGGAGTAAATCCTTTTCTTTTTTTGAGATGGATGTCTATCTTGGGTTGGGAACTCAAAATGTTTTATTCCCTTTCATTAAAACTCTCAAAAAGTCATTTCCAATGCCCCAAAAAACTGACACACAACAAATCATGTGAGGAAGAAGGTATACCAAGTATTTGTTTTCTTTTCCAGTTGATTGTGTCCCACTGTATAAGATAGGTGATAATGCAAAGTAAAATATTCTTATGGAAATTGCAGTTATATGGCTCAGTATTTTTCTAGGTAAAAGAAACAGAAAACCAAACTTAATACTAGCTGATTAAAAAAGGAAAACAACAACAACAATGAAACATACAAAAATAAAGATATTCCAAAGATTATCCACTTGTTTTGGCTTCCCTTTCAAATAAGGCTCTCAAATGGGATGACTTGGTAGTCACCAGTTGCTCCCTTTTTACATCATCCACTCCAATGAGGTGATGGGCGGGAGTATTTTCTGTCTCTTGACTTCAACAAAATTCCCAGAAATGTATCTGACTAGTCACTTTGGGGCATTTTGTCCATCAATGAACAAAGTGACCTGACTGGCTAGGCATGAATTATCTCTCTCCTCAAAGTACATGCAGTCAGCCTAAGGTATAGGAGACATTAAAAAAATATATATATAAATTAGTAGCTTAAGTGAAACAACCTGCTAATTAACTTCCAAATACAAGTGAAAACTTGGGAAGGCATAAAGTATTCATGTCCTAAGATTAATGAGTAGATATGAGCTAGATTTAGTATGTCTTTCAGCTCTTCACAGTTCACAAATATCAGCAGTACATGGTCCAAGAGGCATTGACATTTAGTCTAGTTCTGCGGCTTAGTGCTATATTTCTTGTCATGCCCACAAGTGATCACTTTCACTTTGTGCTCAGCTGCAGAGAAGTGAGACACAGTAGGTAGTGAGAACAGCCCAAATGCAATGTAAGTATTGGGCATTGACCAACACTAAGTATAGGGGTGGAAGAAATTACTGTAGGCTGAAGAACATAGTATTCAAACAATCTGAGGCAGAATATAATTGCTACTAGCCTATTCATCCCTAAAACACATAAAACAATTTTATCTGTTGAAACATCAGATCAGATTCAGACCTACTCCTGTCTCCTTCCTGGAGTTGAATGGAGACAAACACTTGGCCTGTCCTGGCCTGATGGGTTTAGCTTATGAGAACTGAAGAGACCACAGCTTAAAACTTGATGTGTTTAGCTGTTGGTAAATAAATATCACACACACACACACACAGGCTGTCATTAAATATACTTATCTCAGTGCCCACATGTTTTGCTATATTAAAAAAAAAAGCCTTTTTCAGAGGTTAGATGTTTGCTCATTTAAATGCTTCTTCCTAGGAAAAATTGTACAAAGTCTCATATATAAAAACTTCTGAATTATTGATTAATTATCAAACAGTGTGTCCAGCATCATGACTTTTTGAAAAAGTATTATCTCATTGGATAGGAATGTGCAAAAATTAGAACTTCCTGAGACTGAATCCTCCCTTGAACATCTATCAGATATATGTACTAAAGAAATGCATCCTAATTATCTGTGTTTATTTTACTTATCTGGAAAAATAGGCATAATAATACTACCTAACTCTAGGAGTTTTATCAGGATTAAATGGAATAATTTCAGTACTATTTTGAACAGAAGCATCAAGAGTGGGCATCTTTGCCTTGTTCTAGATCTTAGAGAAAATCCTCTGTGTTTTACTGCTGAATATGTTAGCTTTGGGGTTTCTGTGTGCTGTGCTATGCTCAGGTGCTCAGTCATGTCCAACTCTTGGTGATCCCTTGGACTGTAGCCCTCCAGGCTCCTCTGTCCATGGGATTTCCCAAGAAAGAATACTGGAGTGGGTGCCATTTCCTTCTCCAGGGCATCTTCCTGACCCAGGGATCGAAAGTTCATGTCCTGCATCTCCTGCTTTGGCAGGAGGATTCTTTACCACTTCACCACCTAGGAAGCCTTGGATTTTCCATATATAGCCTTTATTTGTCTTTAGGCAAGTTCCTTCTATATTAATTTGTTGAATTTTTATCATGAAGTGGTATTGAATTTGGTCAAGTGCTTTCCTGCATCTGTTGAGATAATCGTGTTTTTTGTTTTTTTAAAATCCTTCCATCAATATAACACATTGATTTGATTTGTGTGCGATGAACTATCCTTGCAGTCTAGGATAAATCCCTCTTGATCATGGTGTATAGTCCTTTTAATGTACCGCTAAATTTGTTTTTTAATATCTTGTTGATGATTTCCACATCCATATTTATCAAAGATATAGTTCTATTTGTTTCTTTTCTTATAGTGTCTGTCTTTTCCTTGATGTCAGGGTAATGCTAGCCTCAAAATGAGTTTGGATTTGTTGATTTTGGCTATGGTCTCTTTTGTTTCTTTTGCATTTATTTCTGCCCTAATTTTTATGATTTCTTTCCTTCTACTAGCTCTGGGGTTCTCCATTTCTTCCTTTTCTAGTTGTTTTAGGTGTAGAGTTAAGTTATTTATTTGACTGTTTTCTTGTTTCTTGAGGTATGCCTGTATTGCTATGAACTTTCCTCTTAGCACTGCTTTTATAGTGTCCCACAGGTTTTGGGTTGTTGTGTTTTCATTATCATTCATTTCTATGCATATTTTGATTTCTTCTGTGATTTGTTGATTATTCAGAAGTGTGTTGTTCAGCCTCCATATGTTGGAATTTTTAATAGTTTTTCTCCTGTAATTGAGATCTAATCTTAATACATTGTGGTCCGAAAAGATGCTTGGAATGATTTCAATTTTCTTGAATTTATCAAGGTTAGCTTTATGGACCAGAATGTGATCTATCTTGGAGAAGGTTCCGTGAGCACTTGAGAAAAAGGTGAAATTCATTGTTTTGGGGTGAAATGTTCTATAGATATCAATTAGGTCTAATTGGTCTATTGTATCATTTAAAGTTTGTTAATTTTCTGTTTAGTTGATCTGTCCATATAAAGTCTCCCACTATTATTGTGTTATTGTAAATTTCCCCTTTCATAGTTGTTAGTATTTGTCTTACATATTGCGGTGCTCCTATGTTGGGTGCATATATATTTATAATTGTTATATCTTCTTCTTGGATTGATCCTTTAATCATTATGTAGTGGCCTTCTTTGTCTCTTTTCACAGCCTTTGTTTTAAAGTCTATTTTATCGGATATGAGTATTGCCACTCCTGCTTTCTTTTAATCAAGGTTAGCTTTATGGCCCAGAATGTGATCTATCTTGGAGAAGGTTCCGTGAGCACTTGAGAAAAAGGTGAAATTTGATGTTTTGGGGTGAAATGTTCTATAGATATCAATTAGGTCTAATTCGTCTATTGTATCATTTAAAAGTTTGTGTTTCTTTGTTAATTTTCTGTTTAGTTGATCTGTCCATATATGTGAGTTGTGTCTGCATTTTAATATACTCTCTGGCTTGGTCATAGCTTTTCTTCCAAGGAGCAAGGGTCTTTTCATTTCATGGCTGTAGTCACCATCTGCAATGATTTTGGAGCCCAAGAATATAAACTCGGTCACTGTTTCCATTGTTTCCCCATCTATTTGCCATGAAGTGATAGCAAAAGATGCCATGATCTTAGTTTTTTTGAATGTTGAGTTTCATGCCAGCTCTTTCACTCTCCTCTTTCACTTTCTTCAAGAGGATCTGAAGTTACTCTTCAATTTTTCTGCCATAAGCATGGTGTCATCTGCATATCTGAAGTTATTGATATTTCTCCCAGCAATCTTGATTCCAGATTATGCTTCATCCAGCCCAGCATTTCACATGATGAGAGAGACTCACATGAATAGAGAATAGGAGGTAAGAAAGTAGTAATGGCAGTTATGGATAACTGATTTGATAAGCCTTGCTGGAGCCGATTATACAGAGTGAAGTAAGCCAGAAAGAAAAACACCAATACAGTATACTTACACATATATATGGAATTTAGAATGATGGTAATGATAAACCTGTACGCAAGACAGCAAAAGAGACACAGATGTATAGAATGGCCTTTTGGACTCTGTGGGAGAGGGAGAGGGTGGGATGAGTTGGCAGAGTGGCAGTGTAACGTGTATGATATCATAAGTGAAATGAATCGCCAGTCCAGGTTTGATGCAGGATGCAGGATGCTTGGGACTGATGCACGGGGATAATCCAGAGAGAAGGTGTGGGGCGGGAGGGGGGAGGTGGGGGTCGGGATTGGGAGTTCATGTACACTCGTGGCTGATTCATGTCAATGTATAGCAAAACGAATACAGTATTGTAAAGCAAAACAAACTAAAAAATAAAAATTNCACGGGGATAATCCAGAGAGAAGGTGTGGGGCGGGAGAGGGGAGGTGGGGGTCGGGATTGGGAGTTCATGTATACTCGTGGCTGATTCATGTCAATGTATAGCAAAACGAATACAGTATTGTAAAGCAAAACAAACTAAAAAATAAAAATTAATTTAAAAAAAATAATAAATAATAAATAAAATAAAAAAAAGAAAAGAAAGAAAGAAAGAAATTGGGACCATAAAGCAGGTTTAAAACAGTGTGATAGAAAAGGAAATACCAGAACATTATCAGGGATCCAGACAGAGGGCAGGTGAAAGCCAGGAAGCAGTCCTGGTCTAACACCAGGGCTTTCCATGGAGGTCTTGGTCTCCCCCATGGAGAAGGAGGTGCCCTGCAGGAATCTGAGTGAGGTGGACACCTGCCTTAGCAGACTCTCTTCTGTTCTTACCTAGGAACCTGAAGAGAAGAAGGGGGTGAGGTGGAGAGAAGCAGAGATCAAAGAGCCAGGAAAAGAGCAATTTGAAAGGATGAAGAAGAAAGACAAGTACCAGCATGAGTTCTGATTCTGTCAGGGCAGAAACCAATCTGTGAGGAGAAAATCTCATTAGACACTCATTTTCTATTTTCTGGTAAGTTTATCTAGTCAATAAGTTTAGTTTTCTTTGTAGACATAATTAAAACTTTAATTTTTTTTTTTTTTAATTTTAAGCAAACTCCTAGGCTTGGAGAAATCTGTGTACTGTGCTCTGGATCTTGTCTCATCCATCTTATTTTCACTCTTCTTTTCTCTTTCTCTCCTCACTTGCATTCTGTGTCCCTTCCTGTCTCTGGGAGTCAATGAGCCCATACACAAAATGAAGTTGGATTAAACAAGGACCCCCAGTACTCTTCTCCATTGTGAAGTTCTATGTCTATGTCTCAGATGATGTGGAAAGAAGGAGCCGCCCGTGAAATACGATGTGAACATTCCAACAGCACCCCAAAATATGCCTTCACTCTGATTTTGTCTTCCACCTAGCCTCTTTGATTAAGCTATGAAAGATAATCATTACAATGTGAACTGGGGGCTCACAATGGTTGACTCCTGTATACTTAGTGTATATCATTCTATCTCTTCTGAGATTCACATTAGTACAGGTTTATTCCCATATCTAAAAGCAGAGCATTCCTATGAAATCTTTTGTAAGCCAAAATGGTATAAAATGAAGAAGAAATTTTTGCTTTTCCCCTTTTATCATAAAAGCAAAAATCCTCTTCAGAAGTCTTTTGATTAGTGAAGATAGGTACTAATGTAGATCTTTTATAAAAGCAAAGTGGTATAAAGTGAGCTTTCAAAAAAGTAGAGGACACCTGTATTTCCATTTTCATGGTGAACAAGCAAAGATCAGTGAAGTTAGTGTCTTGCCTAAGATAGCATAGGAGGCAACCTTGGTTCTGCCTGATCCTAAAATCAGAGTCTAACCACCAGATCTCCCGATTGCCACCTCTTAATGCTCTATCCCACTTTACTGGGTTCCACCCAGGACACTAGAAATGCAGGGTCATTGAGCTTTGAAAAGAAGAGTGAAAACCATGCCCTAAGCAAACTAGGGCAAGGAGAAGTTACTACCATGGATAGGAGAAATGGTGTGGAGGCAGAGAGGCTCTAGCAACAGGCCAACAGTTCTCTCCAGATCCCCCCTCCCCAACACATGCTTTGTGACTGCAAGCAAGTCCCTTCACCTCTCTGGGTCCAAGATAGGTGAGATAAACCTTGACCACTTTATTTGCTGGTCAAGGTAACCAAGTTATTTTTCTTCTGACCTGAAGGAAATGGCAATCCACTCCAGTATTCTTGCCTGGAGAATCCCAGGGACAGAGGAGCCTGGTGGACTGCTGTCTATGGGGTTGCACAGAGTCAGACATGACTGACGTGACTTAGTAGTAGCAGCAGACAGTGCTGTCGCAGGGTGAGAAGAGATAATCTGGGACCAAATGTATTGCAGGAAGGTGAAACATCCTCAGCCTCACTGCACCAGGTGGAGGGCCTCAAGTCCACTTTTTATATGTTGGCCTGCATCACAAAGCCACAGAATTCAACCACGGCCTTAAGGCAGCCAACTTTAAAAGAAAAAAAAATCCTGTCCTCCTCCAGAAACCCCTCACAAGGGTAAGACCACTTTTGCCCTTGTCCCTTGTTTAGGGAGGAAACCACATACTCAACTATGCCAGCCTTCGCATCTCCCTTTGCAGGTGCTGGGTGAGGTTAGGCTGGGGTTATTGATGCATCTTTCATATTTTAAATGCAAAACAAAAGAGACATTGTTTGTCTTGAATGCAATATAAAGCCCCAGTGCATTTTTCAAGCTGCTAATGTACTATTGGTCTAGCATTTGTCTCTGTGGCAAACACAAAACAAGCCAAAACCTAGCAGGTTTAAGGCGATTGCTTCCCTGTGAATGTAATCAAACAACCTCTAAGGAGGCATTTTCTAATTTGCTTTTGCATCAGATCCTTAAATTTATATAAATAGTGTGGAAAATGAAACCCTTGTGTCCTTGTAATATTGCATCTGATTTCTGGAAACTGAACTTCCCCTGAATCCAAAAAATTAGCAATAACTGAACATCAAATGTGTAGTAACTAGAGTGTTTCTCTTCATCATCTTTGCAGCTGCAGGGATAGCAGTGATCTTTAAAGCAGCCTGTCCACTGAAGCTTTGCACTTGTATAGAATCAAATCATAAATATCTGCTGGCAAGTCCATGGCTCAAGGATCTTACCCAGCCTTCTAAGATGTGAAGCTGATTTCTTTTCCATAGTAGGCTTGTCTTTCTTTCATTTGGAGAAAGACAGTGAGATTATTGAATCATTAGAATAATTGGTCTCCAATAAGTAAAATTTTCTTCAGATGATTAGACTAATTCTATAGGAAAAAAGTAATTTTCTAGTAAGCTCTGACGTCTTATTTTTTACTCAATGAAATGATCACTCCTTTCCCCATCCACCCTCTTTATTATATACAAAGACAGTAGAAATTTGCTTCCTGTTAAGAGGCAGTTCCGGAGAAGGCAATGGCACCCCACTCCAGACTTTTGCCTGGAAAATCCCATGGGCGGAGGAGCCTGCTAGGCTGCAGTCCATGGGGTCGCTAAGAGTCGGACATGACTGAGCGACTTCACTTTTACTTCTCACTTTCATGCATTGGAGAAGGAAATGGCAACCCACTCCAGTGTTCTTGCCTGGAGAATCCCAGGGATGGGGGAGACTGGTGGGCTACCGTCTATGGGGTCGCACAGAGTCGGACACGACTGAAGCGACTTAGCAGGAGCAGCAGCAAGAGGCAGTTCTTCTCTGTGTTCAGGAGCTGATACTGTGGTCCCATAGGCTTCTTTTCAGTGGGTGCCCAGGGACAACTACTGGTAATATTGGTGGGAGAGAAGACAGGTGTGGACATCCAGGGACTTCCAGTCATTCTCCTTCCAGCCCTTAAAGCCAGGCAGCAGCTGAGTAGTAACCAGCTATACCCCTTGTATTCAACTCCACAAGTGTTTACTAAGAAAGGAATTGGACTGTCAATGCTGAACTCAACTGTTCTGTGCTTAGTTGCTGTCATGTCTGATTCTTTGCAACACCAGGCACTGTAGCCTGCCAGGCTCCATTGTCTATGCAGATTCTCCAGCCAAAAAAACCTGGAGTGGGTTGCCATGCCCTCCTCCAGGTGATCTTCCTGACCCAGGGATTGAAACCAGATCTCCCACACAGAAGGCAGATTCTTTACTGTCTGAGCCAGCAGGGGAGCCCTACAATGGGAGTCCAACTAAGGAGTAAAGGAGAATGAAGGGACCAAAACCTACACTGACCTGGGTTTTGATTTTGGCTCCACCTCCTAATAGCTGTGGATCTCAGATAAGTGGATTAATGTCTGTAAACTTCCTTTTCTGCCAAATGTGAGTAACATCCTAGCGCTTCCATCGGAGGTAAGGTAATGTTACAGGGCTGAATATTTATCACACAGAGCATGGCACAAACTAAGTGTTCCATAAACAGCAAAGGATATAGTTGAATCAGAAACAAGAGGAATGAGATGAGCCACAGAAGTTCTCTTGGAGATACAGGTTTTCACCAGGGCAAAAAGGCCACTTCTAATGTATGGCTAGCTGGACCAAAAGCATGACCCATACTGAAGACACTAAAGAAAATGGCCCAACACCAACCCTGTAACCTCCTTACCACCAACAACACAACTCATCAGTCTAGGGGCTCAGGGAATGCAAGGTGGTTCTTACCATTTGTCTACTTGAAAATGAAATGAAACAAAATCCTAATTGCAATAAACAGACGTTCCCAAGTATTCCAACTTGGGGTCAACATGGTGATTTGAATTAGCATCGAGACTCCAGATAAAGGTGCTCAATAAACTCTTGTTTGTAAATGACACTGCCCTCTCCATTATTTCGGATAACAATGATTAGAATACCTTACAAATTAAGTATAGTATCCATTCCCTATAATTACCCAAAACACTAGTATATTTGCTTTCTGCATCTGCTTTTGAAAGAAATTTTTTTAAAAAAAGTTCAAAACTGATATTTAGCCTTTTTAGAATAAATAATCTTCCATAGCTTAGCCTGTACTCCAATAATATTCAACCAAATCTCTTACACCTTTCTCAACTCAGTCCTTGATACATGGGAGATAATATTCAGGGTGAGGACTTAAGGTTCTTCCTGACCCTTCAATGTGAAAAAATATTCCACCATGGCCACTAAACTGTCCTTGCTAAGCCAAGAAAGTGGACTCCTCTGTTTTCATAGAATTTGGGAGCTCGAAGTGACCTTAAAGGTCACCAAATACGATCTCTTCTTTCACAGATGGAAAAATTAAGACTTGAAGAGAAGGAAAGACTTATTCAAAGTAAAAAAGCTAACAAACAGAGCTAAACTTAAATCTATAGACTTAAATACCTGACCTTTGCCCACCTCTTGTGTGCTAGAAAGACCATTAATAAAATGAAAGCCAACTTAATAACCAAAACTAGAGTAGATTAGCGGAGAAGGCAACGGCACCCACTCCAGTGCTCTTGCCTGGAAAATCCCATGAGTGGAGAGGCCTGGGGGGCTGCAGTCCATGGGTCGCGAAGAGTCGGACACAACTGAGCGACTTCCCTTTCACTTTTCACTTTCATGCATTGGAGAAGGAAATGGCAACCCACTCCAGTGTCCTTGCCTGGAGAATCCCAGGGACAGGGGAGCCTGATGGGTTTCCATCTATGGGGCTGCACAGAGTTGGACATGACTGAAGCGACTTAGCAGCAGCAGCAGAGTAGATTAGATTGATAGGAAAAGATCCATAGGTCAGAATCTCCATTCCTCATATACTTGGATAATCAAAACTTAACTACTTACTACCCCACTTCCCTGATGGCTCAGATGGTGAAGAACCTGTCTGTAGTGTGGGAGACCTGGGCTCTATTCCTGGGTTGGGAAGATCCCCTGGAGGAGGGCATGGCAACCCACTCCAGTATTCTTGCCTGGAGAATCCCACGGACAGAGGAGCCTGGCAGGCTACAGTCCATGGGATTGCAAAGAGTCAGACATGACTGAGCAACTAAGCACAGCACAGCAATCCACTTTTTTATTTAATGAGCAGTTTCATCCTTCACCTATGTCCTCAAGAAGTCATCCCAAGTCTTCCTTCCATTCAGAACAGTCTGTTTCTCATATCAATTTCACCTCTACATTGGTCACAATTTACAAAACATACTTTCATTATCTCACTCAGAAGCAAGTTCATTCACCCTAAACCAGTGCTCCCCAATCTTTTTGGCAGCAGGGACTGGTTTCGTGGAAGACAATTTTTCCATGCACCAGGGTGGAAGGAGGGGGTGGATTTGGGATGATTCAAATGCATTACACTTATTGTGTCCTTTATCTCTGTTTTTATAACATTGTGATATATAATGAAATAATTATACAACTCCCTGTAATACAGAATCAGTCAGAGCTCTGAGCTTGTTTTCCTGCAAATAAATGATCCCATCTGGGGGTGTTGGGAGAGAGATGGGGAGGGGCTGTAAATACAGATGAAGTTCACATGCTCGCCCACCACTCACCTCCTCTGCTGCTTCCCAGTTCCTAACAGAGAACGCTTGCCCAAACAATTGACAGCCTTTATTATCTGGTAATGCATCCTGGGCAAATCGTAGGACTCTGTGAAATGTAAGCTTTCTTTGGGTTAGGAATCTATCTTCTCATATTCTCCAAAATAGAGATTTCAAAATAGTTTTATAGACTAGCTGCATCAAAATTACTTGCAGAGTGTTTCAAAAATGCCTGTTCCTGGGCTCCACTCATAAAAATCCTAATTCAGTAGGTCTAAGTGAACATTTCTACAAAGCTCCCCATGTGAACCTAAGGACTAACCAAGATTTGCAGCACCCCACACTAGACTAATACCCCACACAGCCTCAATAAATACCTGCTAAATGACCTTTGAAGGAGACATTCAAGTCCTTTCCACAAAACCAACAATTTCTGAGATATATAGGAGATTCTTGGGTGTATAACTGTTCAGTTCTAAAGACTTACAGGGCATTCTCTTGTCATTTTCTTATTCAAAATTGTAATGGAATTAATCTCATTTTAGGGATAATTTGTTACACACCATGCAGGTGGATGACTAGAAGATATTTAATCATTAATAATCCAAACAGAACTTAGCTCCAGTGTGATGTAAAGGTATTAAAAATTACCTTTGGATCATTTGACAAATAATGTCAAAGAAAGAGGGAGAAAGAAGATGAAAGCCTGGGAAAGCGGGATATTCCTTTGCCAAGACCAAAATAAATTGCACCTACTTTATTATGACAACTGCTCTGCCTGAGAGAGTTGAAAGGAAGATCATAAATAAAGATGCTTATGGCCAGAGGCCCAGTATCTGCCTGGAAGCCAATGGCCAATGCTTAGCTATGCCTTCCTTGGTCCATGCCAAAGCTTCAGACACATTACCGATAACTGGAGCCATCAAGGTGACCCAGGCTAGGTTTGAGCTGTCCAGATGTTGGGTGTGGTCATCTGTTTTAATAAGTTTTACTAGCAATGAGCAGATGGCTTGAAGGGTAGAGGACAGTTAATGGAAAAACACATGATTATCATAGCAGGGTGAACAAGAAATTATTGAAGGTCCCAGAAAGGACCCCCAATTTCAAGTTCTGAGCCTTATGCCCAGTCAGATATTTGGGACAGGGTAGGGACAAGGGTCTTCTGTCTGCATATGTGGGAGAACCAGCTTATCAACCTAAAGAGACACCAGGAGGTCAAATACAGAGACAAGTTAGTATTCTATCATGCATATGGATAAGGGCTGTCGCAACTTGACTGATGATAAAGACAACTTCTGAGATACATATTTTTTTAAACCTGCTGGCCTTTTCTTGCCTCTAAAATAACAATATCACCAGAAGAGATGAGCCAACTGGCGCACATCCATCAGCAAGTGGTCCCAATGAGAACTGTCTGTGCTCTGCCCCTGAACAATGTGACACTCTGCTCCCCCAAACTGCCTGATCAGCAAACCTTCCAGCATCTTCACATCAGCACCTCAGTACAGCAAAGTCATCTTCAAAGCAGAGAGAAGCTCAAGGAATTTGGAAAGAAAGGAATATGGGAGCCTAGAGACAGTGAACTCAGAGGACTGATATTATCTTGTATGGGTGCCTTTTCATGGACAGTCAGGAATAAATGAAGTAGTGGGAAACAAAGAGCAACAATTGCCATGTTTGTCCAGTTGGATACACGTGAGATAACTCAAATAAGGACTCCCAAATTTTTCTGAGATCCCCCAAATCTTAGAACGTCAGAGCAGGCATGCTTTTAGAGATCTCATAGGTCAGCCCTCTCAGTTGACTCATGGGGAGAGTGAGGCCAAAGAAGTTGGGTAGTTAGGTGAATAACTAGCTAGAGTCAAACCTCATTTGAGAATCCCAATTTTGTGTAATTTTCTATGCTTTTTCATTCATACCATGAAAAGGAAAGGCATGATGGATAGCTGGATGGATGAGTGGAGGAATGGATAGATGGATGAATGGATGGGTCCCTGGCAAGTGGAGCACTTGCAGTAATACAAACCCACTATGAAAGCTTAGGTCAGCAGTTTCTTCTTTCACTTGCTTCTTCATCTCCTTCATCTCCTTTAATTGCTTAATTCTCCCATAATTAAAGCAATGAAATTCAAAAGTTGGAGGTCCCTGGAATCAGTTTTAAAGTTATGCTCTTTAATATATACCCTCACTTCTTTACTGAGCTTATATAGTCTCATGACTTTATCATTTAAATGATGACATTCCCCAGATTTGTATTTCCAACATGGACCTTATCCTGAACTTTAGTCTTATCCATCCAACTGTCTCTGCCACATCTCCCCTTGTATGTATAAAAGATCTGTCAAACTTAACATGATCCAGCTGGACTCCTGATCTCCAGTGCCCCATGCCCGATCCTCCCACAATCTTCCCCATATCCATTAATGGCTACTCCCTTCTTCTGATGGCTTTAGCCAAAATCCCAGGAATCATCTTTAACTCTGTTCTTCCTGTCACTTCTTACATCCAACCCGTCAGCAAATCTTGCTTGTTCTACCTCATCAAAACAACCAGATCTTATACTCCCTACCACTTACTCTGATTCAAATCTTGGCCCAACCTAACATGACCCTTCAGCTCTCCTTGATTCCAGTTTGCTCCCTTTCAGGATATTTTCAACAGAGCATCAGAGAGACCCCGTTAATAAGCAAGAGAGATCATGCCACTCTTCTGTTCAAAACTCTCTGAGAGTTTCCCATCTCACTCAGCGTGAAAGCAAAATTCCTCCAAATGAACCACAAAGCCCCACACAATCCCTACACTCTTACTTTCTCCCTCCACCCCAGCCATATTAGGACACTCACAAACACTGAGGCCTGCTCAAATCTCACAGCCTGTGCCCTTCTTGCTCTCTGCCTGGGCTCCTCTTCCCCCAGATTTCTATCTGGAGCACCCCTTCATCCCCTGCATGGCTTTATACGAATGTCACCTTCTCTGTGAGGCATTTTCAGGCTGTAATATTTACAGTTACTCCCTCCACACTCAAAACTTCCTTTCCCTTCCCTCCTTTATTTTTCTTCAACACACTATTGCTTCACAAGCAGTCCATATTCCACCAAGAAGTAGAAGAAAGTTGAATCATCCCAAAAAGAGCCACTTTGTTACCCTTGGTCTTCTGTTTCCTTTTCACAGAGACTATACAAAGTTACGAGGCTTGACTCTTTCTACATTTCCCTGGAAATCGGGCACTAAATCAGAGCAATGGGCTGAAATTAAAGATATTGATTCGCTTAAATGGAGCACATTTTCCAACACCTAGTTTAAAGGAGAAAAACCTCTCTTGCTGCTGTCAAGACACTACATTTTGCAACTCTGAAACAAATGCCAAGAGAATGTTGTCTTTCTTTTCACTTTTCTCCCCTGTGATTTTTTAATTAGTATTTTAATTCAACCTATGTTACTTAAAATCAGAAAAAAATTCAAGTAAAAGTATCAACATGGCTTGGGAAGAACTGTTTTGGCAAAAACTGAGATTCTCCCTGGATAGCAGGGATTTAAAGACAAGGTTCTGATGATATTACTGTCTCCCAGATTCATCCATTCAAGGACTCTTTCAGTTATTTATTGTCGAAATGACTCAGCAATCACACAGTCATAATTGCTGTAAGGAAACAGGCTGATCAATCACTCATGTTTCATCATTATCATCCAGGCTCCTTTTTCTGTTTTCTGCACTCACCATTTTTCCATTCATTGAGGAACATAATGCTTCATGAATACTTGTCTCTAGAAATATTCATCATATTTTAGGTGACTGGCCATACCCTTCTTCCTCCTGATACCTCTGTGTTTGGGCTTCCCAGGTGGCTCAGTGGTAAAGAATCCACCTGTCAATGCAGGAGACAAAGGTTTGATCCCTGGGTTGGAAAGATCCCCTAAAGGAGTAAATGGCAACCCACTCCAGTATTCTTGCCTGGAAAATTCCACGGACAGAGGACCTTGGCAGGCTACAGTCCATAGGGTAGCAAACAGCTGGATGTGACTGGGCAACTGAGCATGCATACACCTGTATATTTAACCATTTATCTCCCCAAGCATTAACTCCCTTGGGGGATGCTAATCATTGTAACAATCCGTTTTTTGTTGAGGCCTCAGGATGTTGTGGAGAAGGCAATGGCACCCCACTCCAGTACTCTTGCCTGGAAAATCCCATGGACAGAGGAGCCTGGTAGGCTGCAGTCCATGGGGTTGCTAAGAGTCTGACACGACTGAGTGACTTCACTTTCACTTTTCACTTTCACACATTGGAGAAGGAAATGGCAACCCACTCCAGTGTTCTTGCCTGGAGAATCCCAGGGACGGGGGAGCCTGGTGGACTGCCATCTATGGGGTCGCGTAGAGTTGGACACGACTGAAGCGACTTAGCAGCAGCAGCAGGATGCTGTAGAGGGAGAACTACCTACTTGGTCTCTTTGTTTCTAAACTTGCTTCGTTAAGTCAACTAAAAATTTGACTTTTCAAATCTCCTTTTCAAAAGTAAATCAGGTTGTCCTTCTTCCTAACAAGGAACCCTGGAATGTATTCCAACGGAGAGTAGAACTAAATCCAAATTCTGCAGCCTGTTTCTTTAGGTCCTGCATGATCTGTTCACTGGTTCCTTCTAATCCTCCTATCTCACCTCTTTTCCCTCATTTATTTCACTCCAGCCACACTGGCTTTGTCTCTCTTTTTCTGTGAGCCAAACTTATTCCTGCTTTGAGGTCTTTGCACATTTTGCTACCTTTCTCTAACTTTCTAACTTCTCTAACTTTCTCAGCTACTCCCTGAGATGCCTGTGTGATTGATTCCTGCAAACAGCATAGGTCCCAGGTCCCTTGTCTTCTCTTCAGAGGCCTTTCCTGCCCACTCCTGGGAGTTACCCTCCATTGTATTACTTTTTGTAGAACTTACTACAAGCAAGAATTCTTCTATTTATTGATTTGCTGACTTGCTCTGATCTGACTTTGC
Organism: Aepyceros melampus; assembly: GCA_006408695.1. Lineage (NCBI taxonomy): Eukaryota > Metazoa > Chordata > Mammalia > Artiodactyla > Bovidae > Aepyceros > Aepyceros melampus. Next base: position 160,138 of record SJXQ01011163.1, on the reverse strand, counting down.
AAGGAGAATCTAAGTTCCACTAGAGCAGGGACATTACCTGCCTTGCTCTTTGCTGCATCCCTGGCACCTAAGACAGTTCTCAGCATGGAAGCTCAATAAAAATTTCTAGAATAAAAGAATGAATACATGGTCTCACTCAATCCTCACAATAGCCCATTTCAGAAAATGAAGACTTACTAAGTTAAATTATTTTCTCAAGACATTGGTCAGAGGCAGCAATCAAATTCATGTCTCCAAAACCTCCGTTATTAATAGGTTAGGACTCTATTGGGTTTTTTTTTTTTTTCCTTTACTCTGATGTTTAAAGAGATTCTCCCATGTTTACCCACCTCATCCAGATCCAGGACCATGGAAGTAAGGAATCTCAGGTTTGGATGGATTGAGAGAGCACCAATATCAGCCCCTACTTAGGAGCTGGGTATTTTCCCCAGCATCCTGCTTTCTATACATACACAATCTCAATGCAGACAGACTTGTGTTAGACAAAATCCCAGTGGAGTCATCTTTGACAGTGTCCTCTCCGGAGTTCGCTTCCTTACTTTTATTCTCAAAATGGGAACATTCCTCTTGAAGTGAAGTGAAAGTCGCTCAGTCTATGACTCTTTGCGACCCCATGGACTATACAATCTGTGAAATTCTCCAGGCCAGAATACTGGAGTGGGTAGCCTTTCCCTTCTCTAGGGGATCTTTCCAACCCAGGGATTGAATCCAGGTCTCCTACATTGCAGGGTTGCTTTTGAGATGAAATAAGATAGTATACAGAAAACGTTTAGTACTAGGGCTGGAACATGATAAATACGCAATAAAAGTTTTCTGTTTGTAATGTAGTAAAGTAATGCTCAAAATTCTCCAAGTCAGGCTTCAGTAATATGTGAACCGTGAACTTCCAGATGTTCAAGCTGCTTTTAGAAAAGGCGGATCAAATTGCCAACATCCACTGGATCATGGAAAAAGCAAGAGAGTTCCAGAAAAACATTTATTTCTGCTTTATTGACTATGCCAAAGCTTTTGACTGTGTGGATCACAAAAAACTATGGAAAATTCTGAAAGAGATGGGAATACCAGACCACCTGACCTGCCTCTTGAGAAACCTGTATGCAGCTCAGGAAGCAACAGTTAGAACTAGACATGGAACAACAGACTGGTTCCAAATAGGAAAAGGAGTATGTCAAGGCTATATATTGCCACCCTACTTATTTACTTATATGCAGAGTACATCATGAGAAATGCGGGGCTGGAAGAAGCACAAGCTGGAATCAAGATTGCCGGGAGAAATATCAATAACCTCAGCTATGCAGATGACATCACCTTTATGGCAGAAAGTGAAGAGGAACTAAGAAGCCTCTTGATGAAAGTGAAAGAGGAGAGTGGAAAAGTTGGCTTAAAGCTCAACATTCAGAAAACTGAGACCATGGCAACTGGTCCCATCACTTCATGGCAAACAGATAGAGAAACAATGGAAACAGTGGCAGACTTTATTTTTTTGGGCTCCAAAATCACTGCAGATGGTGACTGCAGCCATGAAATTAAAAGACACTTGCTCCTTGGAAGGAAAATTATGACCAACCTAGACAGCATATTAAAAAGTAGAGACATTACTTTGCCAACAAAGGTCCGTCTAGTCAAGGCTATGGTTTTTCCAGTAGTCACGTATGGGTGTGAGAGTTGGACTATAAAGAAAGCTGAGTGCTGAAGAATTGATGCTTTTGAAGTGTGGTGTTGGAGAATACTCTTGAGAGTCCCTTGGACTTCAAGGAGATCCAACCAATCCATCCTAAAGGAGATCAGTCCTGGGTGTTCATTGGAGGGACTGATGTTGAAGCTGAAACTTCAATACTTTGGCCACCTGATGCGGAGAGCTGACTCATTTGAAAAGACTCTGATGCTGGGAAAGATTGAGGGCTGGAGGAGAAGGGGATGACAGAGGATGAGATCGTTGGATGGCATCACCGACACAATGGACATGGGTTTGGGTGGCCTCCGGGAGTTGGTGATTGACAGGGAGGCCTGGCATGCTGCGGCTCATGGTCGCAGAGTCGGAAACGACTGAGCGACTGAACTGAACTGAACTGAATGATGTGGTGGTGGCTGAATATATGGTATGGAGGTGTGGGGGTGGGCAGGAGAGCTGATTCTGGTGTCCTGCAGATCTAGGTTCAAATCCTCCAAGTTGGCGGCTTTGGGTACATTTTGTAAATTGGAAAACTCTGATTTCTTTTTTGAATAAGGGATAATAAGAACACCTGATTTATTGGATTTGCAGAATAAAGGAGTACATTTAAAGAACTGAGTCCAAATGGCTGCCCACAGTGAGCAAAAACTAAGAGCTATTAGCATCATCCCATCAAGTGAAGCTAAATTGTGAGGGCTAGGGGGAGAAAGGAGGTAATCTCACTACTTCTTCCAAGCCTTGATTCCATGATCCTAGGATTTCTCCAGTCCAGCCAACCCCCTCTGTCTCTGCTCAGGAGTAAGACACCAGCTACGTGCCTTCTCCAGCTCTGTCATCCCCAGTCCTCCCTTTTCAGAGGCTAGGCCAGCCACCTTCTCCTAAGGTCCCAATACCTTCCTCTGAAACTCCCCCAAATCACAGTGGAATGGTGCAAACACCCATGCACTCAAAATCTGCTTAGCTTTCAGAGGAGGGAAGAAAGTTGCAGGCGTTGACGTGGAAGTTGCTCTGGATCAAACTGTGGCGGTCCATGTCACGGCTCCCGCACACCACCCCTGGGGCCCTGCCTGTAGAAAACACACTGTTTCATTTCTCTCTTTCTCACTACCAGCTGCACAAACTTTGAGGACCTTTTTAAGACATTCGGGATATTGTTTCCCGGCATATGTGGGCAGCGTTACTACTGCCACCCCCTCAGGACTACTTAACAACATCAGCAAAGCAATTAAGCCCAGTTTTCAGGAAAATGCCAGCGGCTCTACAGTGTCTGGATGGGAGTCTCAGCCCAATTATTTCCAGCTAGTTGTGAACTGCAGAGAAGTGGACTTTACTTCATTAGAACTTCAGCTCCCACTGATTAAAAGTCGACTGTGCTGGAGACAGTAAGGAAAAATGAAACAATTAAACTTGTCATCAATAAAATTGCTGTGTATTCCTCAACACAGGGTTTTACTTCTCTCCAGAGGAGTGATTAAAATGAACTGATTGAACTATAATTTGATTGACTGGAGAGCCTCCATCCATTGCACTGAAACTGAACTTTCATTCCCTGCTCCTCTTAGCCTGAGACATAAACCTTCCTGCAGTCCTCCCAGAGCCCAGTGCAGACACTCTGAATCCACCAGGTGGTGCTGGCCCCACCCAGTGATCTGCTGAGCAAACGTGGTAGGCAGAATAATGCACCTCCAAATACACCCATGCCCTAACCCTAAAGCCTATGAATATGTTACCTTTTGGGACTTGGTAGATAGGATTAACGGAGAAGGCAATGGCACCCCACTCCAGTACTCTTGACTGGAAAATCCCATGGATGGAGGAGCCTGGTGGGCTGCAGTCCATGGGGTCGCTAAGAGTTGGACACGACTGAGCGACTTCACTTTCACTTTTCACTTTCATGCATTAGAGAAGGAAATGGCAACCCACTCCAGTGTTCTTGCCTGAAGAATCTCAGGAACGGGGCAGCCTGATGGGCTGCCGTCTATGGGGTCACACAGAGTCGGACACGACTGAAGTGACTTGGCAGAAGCAGCAGCAGATAGGATTAACGTTAAGGGCCTTGAAAGAGATTATCCCAGATTATCCAGGTGGACCCAATCTGGTCACCTGAATTCTTAAAAGCAGAGAACCTTTCCTGACCATGTCAGATGAGCTGATGTGATGAGACGAGTTAGAAACGTGCAGCAGTGCTGGCTTTGGAGGTGGAAGAAGGGGCTACGAGCCAAGGAACGTGGGTGGCCTCTAGGAGATGGAAAAAGCAAGGAAATGGATTTTATACTGGATCCTGCAGAAGGGAATGCAGCCTGATGCCGTCTTGCACTTAGCATAGTGAGACGCTTGTCAAACTTTAGTTAGCCCCTAGAACTGAAAGATAATACGTGTGTGCTTTTTTAAGCCACTGAATTTGTGGTGATTTGTTGCAGTGTGTGTGTGTGCTCAGCTGTGTTCAACTCTGTGTGACCCCATGGACTGTAGCCCACCAGGCTCCTCTGTCCATGGGATTCTCCAGGCAAGAATACTGGAGTGGGTTGCTATGCCCTCCTCCAGGGGATCTTCCCGACCCAGGGATCAAATCCAAGTCTCCTGAATTGTCAGGCGATTCTTTACCACTGAGCCACCTGAGAAGCCCAATTTGTTGCAGCAGCAATAGAAAAAAACACGGATCTGGGCAAGAGGGACAGGCACTGGATACTCACCCTCACCATTCAGAGGCCGCAGGCTGGAGCCGGATGCCGGGAGAGAACCAGATGAGTACCCTGATGCTGCCTGACATGGGTATGACGCAAGGACTTGGGAGGAGAGCAGATGGAGAGGAAAGGCCTCACGCCCTGAACATGCTGTGCAGCCTCTTCAAAGCCACTGAGCTACAAAGTTTGCAAAGTTGTATTTCACAGTTTAGCAAAGAATCTGGACAGAGTAGGTGCTAAGGAAGTGCTGAATGATTTAAGTTTGAATGGAAATGTGCCAAATGAATGAATGAATGAGTCAAAAAATAAATATGAATCAAATGAATATTGATTGTGAGTAAAAAAGTCATGGGACTCTCCTGATGGCTCAGATGGTAAAGAATCTGTCTGCCATGCAAGAGACCCAGGTTCAATCTCTGGCTTGGGAGGATCCCCTGGAAAAGGGAATGGCTACCTACTCCATTTTGAACTGTGGTGTTGGAGAAGACTCTTGAGAGTCTCTTGGATAGCAAGGAGATCAAACCAGTCAATCCTAAAGGAAATTAGTCATGACTATTCATTGGAAGGACTGATGCTGAAGCTGAAGCTCCAATACTTTGGCCACCTGATGAGAAGAACTGACTACTTGAAAAAGACCCTGATGCTGGAAAGACTGAAGGCAGGAGGAGAAGGGAACAATGGAGGATGAGATGATTGGATGGCATCACCAACTCGATGGACATGAGTTTGAGCAAGCTCCAGGAGTTGGTGATGGACAGGGAAGCCAGGTGTGCTGCAGTCCATGGGGTTGAAGAGAGTTGGACATGACTGAGTGACTGAACTGAACAGACCCACTCCAGGATCCTTGCCAGGAGAATCCCATGGACAGAGGAGTTTTGAGGGCTACAGTCCATGGGGTCACAAAGAGTGAGACACAACTGAGTGACTAAGCAATACACACGAAAATATCACGCCCATGCTTGGTAACTTGGACACTTTGGGTCTGGAAACTAGGTGTGCTTTACCACATAGAATCCCATGGAAACCAAGGAGAAAGACCAGAAGGAGGCAGAGTGTAGGCCCACTTTCTAATTTCCTTTATGCCTGTGGATGCTTCAAGCCTATTTCTGGGGCTTGTCTGAGATTTGTGCCTAAATTTGGGGACAGAATATGAGCTCCAGTTGGGACTTACCATATGTCTTAGGCAGCTCATGCTGCCATAACAAAATATCACAGACTGGGTGTCTTCAATCATAGAGATTTGTTTCTCACAGTTCTGGAGGCTGGCAAGTCCAAGACCAAGGTATTGGCTGATTCAGTTCCTGATAAAGCCTCTCTTCCTGGCTTAGAGATAGCCGACTTCTTGCTATGTCCTCATATGTTCTTTATTCCAGGTGTGAGCTCAGAGGAAGAGAGAGAAAGTTCTCCCTTTCTTTTCTTATAAGGCCACTAAGTCCCATTTTAAGCCTCCACCCTCATGACCTAAGCTAACCCTGATTACCACCCAAAGGCCCCATCTCCAAATACTGTCACACTGAGGGTTAGGGCCTCAGTGACCTGTGTTAACTCATTTGAAAGTCTCAGCTTGGGATGTGAATAACAGACAGAGTACCTATCACTCCCAGGCTCTGTGCTAAGTGTTCTTTGGGCATCATACCCCTTACTACTCCCAACAGCTCCGTACATATTGATAGTATATTGTCATTTACATTTTATATGAAAAGAAATGTATAAAGCCTAGAAAGATGAAGTTGCTAGTTCAAGATTATAATGACAGAACATTTGGACTCAAGTCTATTTGAGACCAGAACTAGGATTCTTAACATAAGGGAATATTATGGTTGAAACTGACATGATGGTTGCTTGAAAACTCTTCAAGCAGTATACTTTAGGGAGCTAGGAGAAGGCAGTTAAAGCATGTGAATCTTCTCTATTAATAAGAATTCAAAGGAAGCTCTAAAATACCTACAAATGATAACCAGTGTGCGTGTGCGTGTGTGTGTGTGTGGTTTTGCCTGTGTACGTTTGCAGCCATTGTGCAGACACTGTCACAGTGCGAGAGAAATGCTCCACGTGAAACAAAGCACTGCACGAGGGCTGCCACCCATTCACACGGTGTTCCCTAACAACTGATTCCTGCTGCCATTTTCCACCAGAAGAGAAATGTGATTTCTGCATGTCAGGTGACAGTCTTTAAAAGGCCTCCAATGATTCATATTTCAATGTGTATTTCATCCACCTTGGCAAACAGCTTATGTGGGGCCTCTCCACTGCTTTCTTCCTAGCAACCAAGGCTTTTCGTCATCACAGCCTTAAATGGGCTCACATTCACTTTGCATGTGGGACTCAGGTTCCCGACACCAAGGTCTGCCTCTCCTCTCCAGCTCACCACATTGAAAGAAAGATGAATCAGTGTGGCTTCTGCCTTGGAAATGAGTTCAGTGTCAAAGGCTTATGTCCCATCTTGTTTGTGACAGTCCTCCAGCGCAATCCAGTAAGTCATGTTGTTCGGAAATAATGAGCCTATGCAAGTCTAGCCTGTCACTATGGCCAAGCTGAGATTGTGCTGCTCCTCTATTCAAAGGCTGGGCCCCTCACTCTAGCCTCTGGACAAGCCTCCACAGGGCCTGCCCACCAGTCCCCATAAGAAAGGACAGGAGGCATGGGAGAGGGAAGAGAGAATTTGACCTTTCTGAGAAGTATCTGACTCTGCAGAAGGTCTTCTTGCCCTGACTTCACATTTTGCATCTTTCCCCAGGCTTTTAAAAAAGCATCTCTATACCAAGGACTTTAGTCTCCAGCCAAAATGCCTTCACCACACTCTAGACCCAAAAAGCCAATACCAAGTTTCCATGTCTACCTGCAGGCATTATAGAAGTCTCAAACTCAACATATCCAACTGTTTGGTCCCCCACAGACACATACACACATTCTCTCTGTCTTACCCACATCAGTTAATGATGCCCCTGTTTCTCCAGGGAATCATCACTGAAATTCTCTCTCCACCCTGACATCAAACCCATCAGTAAGTCTGGCTGACTCTACTTCCCAAATATACCCCAAATCTACCCACCTCCCTTCGTCCCAAATACTACTGCCATCCCTGAAATATCACAAAACCCTCTTGGTTGGTCCCTCCATGGCTATTCTTGTCCTTCTTCCAAATGAGTCACCTCACTTTATTGAGAGTGATCTTTTTTAAAATGAAAAGTTGTATCACATCACTCCTTTGCTTAAAATATGTCTATGGCTCCCCTTTGCACTTGAAATAAAGATCTCAAGTTCTTTAATTGGCCTGTGATGCCAGCATAGTCTAACTCTTGCCCTCGTCTGGAATTTTATCTCCTGCCTCTCTTCCCCTCACTTTATACAGTCTAGTTAACCTGGCTTCCTCTTGGTTCTGCAAACATGCAAACTCTTTAATATGTCATTGCCTTAACACATGCTGTTCTATCTGCCTAGAAATCTCTTACCCCTGCTTTTCCCATGACTGTCTCTTTTTGTTCCAATAAGGAACCCAGCCTTACTACCCTATCTACATAGTTTATTCACCTTCCTCATTGCAATCATACTCTACCATTTCACATAAGTCATTTTATAGACATAACCCTTTGCTTTTATCCATTTTTGTGAGTGTGAGTGTGTGCCTTCCCAGTCATGTCCTATTCTTTGTGACCCCATGGACAGTAGCTTGCCAGGCCCCTCTGTCTGTGGGATTTCCCAGGCAAGAGTACTGGAGTACATTGCCATTTTCTACTCCAGGGTATCTTCCCAACCCAGGGATTGAACCCGCATCTCCTGTCTCCTGAGTTGGCAGGTGTATTCTTTGCCACTGCACCACCTAGGAAGTCAGGCTTATCGATTTTTCCCTATCCTTTATTGCTTATCTTCTCCTCTGGCCTAGAAACCTGAGGTGGCCTTGTTCCATGCCTAGAACAGAATCAATGCTCAGTAACTCTTTAGCTAATTAATAGCTGCATAAATGAGTGAATGGCTTGCCCCAAATTCACAGCTGAAAATACCAGGATTTAAACCCAGGGCTATTCGTTTCACTTATGATATCATAAGTGAAACGAATCGCCAGGCCAGGTTTGATGCAGGATGCAGGATGCTTGGGACTGATGCACGGGGATAATCCAGAGAGAGGGTGTGGGGCGGGAGAGGGGAGGTGGGGGTCGGGATTGGGAGTTCATGTATACTCGTAGCTGATTCATGTCAATGTAAAGCAAAATGAATACAGTATTGTAAAGCAAAACAAACTAAAAAAATAAAAATTAATTAAAAAAATAAATAAATAAATAAATAAATAAACCCAGGGCTGCCCCCTCTCCACAGTTCATGCTCTTAAGATTACCTTACGGATTTGGATTCAGAGTTAGTCATTGGCAAAGTCATGTGTCTCCCATCCAATCCATGCTTCCAGGAGTCCAGCATCCCTAAGCTGCCATTCCCACTAAAAGTTTCAGGGTAGAGGTGGAATTCTAGGCATCCAACAGAAGAGAGAGGGACCTCAATGCACCCTCCAGGCAGCCTTGTGATCTAACCTATATCCTATATTATCCCCAAATAGGACACACACTCTGCTTCTACAGTTGGCAGTGGAAAGGAAAACCAACTTCTTTCCCCAAAACTTTCCACTTGCCCATGGGTCCCCAGAAAATAAGTCCTGCTTAGGTTGGGCCATGAAGCCTTTTCAGTGGCCTGAGGAGCCTGTTACAAATTGTTTTTGTATGCTGTGCCATATTCTGTAGCCCCACCTGATTTCTGTGCAGCTGTGGGGGCACCTCTGGGCATCAGCATCCCACCTCAACTGTGTTTCAGCATCTCTCCATTTCTTTCTGTCCCAGAATATTACCTGAAGCCACAAATGTCCCAGATCCTGGCAGCTGTAGCCCCAAAGTGCATGCTGGATAATACCTCTAAAAGGGCATCCTCAACCTACGGGGCATGGGAGTCAGTGGGTAAACCAGCTTCCTGTTCTTAGAGTGACAATTCTGTAGTGCATTTTGCATGATTCTACAGAGGGCTCCCAAAGGAAACTAATCCCAGTTGCCCAGTGTGTTCAATCACTCCACGATATAGTTTTTATTGGCTTTTCCCTCTGTTTGATTTTCTCTTTGTCTCTCTGTTTCCTCATTCTGCTTACTTGGATCACTCCCATAGTTAAACAACTTACCCTCAAGCCTATGTCTCTGGTTCTTCTTTCAGTGTTAGGGTTAGGGTTAGGGTTAGGGTTAGTCACTCAGTCGTGTCCGACTCTTTGCAGCTCCACAGATTGTAGCCCACCAGGCTCCTCTGTCCATGGAATTCTCCAGGCAAGAATACTGGAATAGGTTGCTATTCCCTTCTTCAGGGGATCTTCCCAACCCGTGGGTCAAACCCAGGTCTCTCATATTGCAGGCAGATTCTTTACCATTTGAGCCAACAGGGAAACCCATCTTCTTTCAGGGCCAACCTGAAATAAGAAACTCAATCCTTCTATAGTTGGTCACCACTTAAAAACCCACATAGTGTTTGCTGGGAACTGAAGCTGAAGAGAAAAAGAAACAAAGTCAAGTGTTGGCTCAGAGCAGTACTTAAAAAATGAGTAAGTTTGGAAGTACACACCTTGCAATAGGAAGAAATATTCCCAACTGAGTTAGTCCCTGGACCTTGACATCAGTGAACTTGAGTTTCTGAGGTCTTCACACTCAGCTCTAAAACTTTCCATAACTTCCTGACCCCCTTAGCTTGTCAGATAAGCCTCTTATGATCTGGCTCCAACTTACCGTTACAGTCTTGCTCTTCTCCCTATAGTTGCTGCTGCTAAGTCACTTCAGTCATATCCGACTTTGTGTGACCCCATAGATGGCAGCCTACCAGGCTCCCCCATCCCTGGAATTCTCCAGTCAAGAACACTGGAGTGGGTGGTTCTTTGAAATCTCTACACACCGCATGGCCAATGGAAGACCAGCACTTCTCCACCTGGAGGCCTTTGCCTCTCAAGCCTCCATCCACCTTGCTCAGGAGTCATCCAGACAGGCCAGCTTCATGGTCGTTCAACCTGTATACACTCAGACCCACCACATAAAGGGACTCAGGCTTGGTTCATCGTTCTACTGCTGCCATCTTAAAAGTCTCAATTACTTTTGAACAAGGTGACTTGCATTTTATTTTCCACTGGGTCCTGAAAATTATGTAGCTAATTCTGCCTCCAGAGTAGGAGTTATGAGATTTGACTTTCAATTTAGCTTATAAGATTGTTAAGAGATTTTAACATTATCTCATGTCAGAGCAGAATCTCTTTATCACCCTTCACCCTTTAGGCCAAAATATTTTTTTAAGTTAAAGGTGGATTATTTAAGAGGAGGAAAAAAATTTTTCAAGACTCTTCCCATTTCCTTAGTGAATGTGGGACCAAAGGCAAAGCTATCCTAAAGTCCCCAGGAATGTCACATATTCCCAGGTATTCGAGAAATATTCCCTAAAAGTTGAGGTTTTACCTGTGAGTAGCAAGGAGGGTGATTCCAAGGGTACTCTCTTATACTTCCTCTGTTGAGTCTCAACATCTTATTTTAGTATTTTGCAGGTCTTTAAATACCCATGGTTTATTTATGAACTGAGGGTTATTAACTGTTTGAAACTTCATTAAGTCCTTCCCTGGGGATAGTCTCGGCTGAGGTCCTTTTAGATGATCCCTCCCCAAATATCTGTCTAATTTAGATTTAATAGAACAGTTTATTGTATGTTGATAAAATAATAATGAATTAATAAAGCCTTCACTGAGACTTAGGTAACAGATACATAATCTATCGTTGTTAAAGCGCCATGCAAATGTTTTTAATAATCAGCATTTAATATGCAGCCACCCGGACGTAAATCCAGCCTAAACGCACATTTGGAAACTCATTTAAAGCAGCTCATGAGTTTCCTGGAGATGGGGAAACATTGAGGCCAAATGTGCTGCAGGACATTTGGAGTCCTTGAGTCCCTTGGAGCCTGGTAGGCATCCTGGGGTCTTATCCTAGGAGAGGCCGGGAACCCACTGTTGAAAGATGCCCCTGGCTTCCTTTCGCCAACATTGGGTTTATAGATTCTTGCTGCTTTTCCATGTATTATTCAATGCTCCATCAGGAAAGTAAATCAAATACATGATAACCATATAATGAGGTCAGATGGTAAAAATCTGCCTGCCATACAGGAGACCCATGTTTGATCCCTGGGTTGAGAAGACCCCTTGGAGAAGCGAACGGCTACCCACTCTAATATTCTTGCATGGAGAATTCCATGGACAGAGGAGCCTGGCGGGCTGCAGTCCATAGGGTCACAAAGAGTCAGACACAACTGAGCAACTACCACAATTTGAATGTCCATGTTTATTTAAACATTGCAAGAACAGCTACTGGGACTTCCCTGGTGGTTCAGTGGTTAAGACTCTGCCTTGCAATGCAGGAAACACAGGTTCAATAGCTGATTGGGAACTAAGATCCCACAGGCCTCTGAGCAACTAAGCCCCTGTCCTGCAACTACTGAGCCCTTGAGCATGCTACAACTAAGCCCTGGCAGAGCCAAATAAATTTCAGTAATAATGACAGCTACTGAGCTGCTTCAGAGTGACCTCTGTGCAGACTCTTCCATATAGGGGGTCTGCACCAAATATTTAGCCCAAATACAGTAAGAGTTAGCCTTTGTCTCCCTTTCCTTTTGTTGTTGATGTTGTTTAGTCACTAAGTAGTGTCCAACTCTTTTGTGACCTCATGGGCTGTAACCTGCCAGGCTCCTCTGTCCATGAGATTTCCCAGGCAAGAATACTGAAGTGGGTTGCCATTTCCTTCTCCAGAGGATCTTCCCAACCCTGCGATCGAACCCATGTCTCCCGCTCTGACAGATGGATTCTTTGCTGCTGAGCCACGAGAGTGAAGTGAAAGTCGTTTAGTTGTGTCCGACTCTCTGTGACCCCGTGGACTATACAGCCCATGGAATTCTCCAGGCAGGAATACTGGAGTGGGTAGCCTTTCCCTTCTCCAGGGGATCTTTCCAACCCAGAGATCGAACCCAGGTCTCCTGCATTGCAGGTGGATTGTTTACCAGCTGAGCCACGAAAGAACATCCCCCTAAATGTTTCCTGACCTTATTCTTAAAATAATGTTGGTGCTTGGGTGGCTGACACTTGCAGTCATCTTGGATTTGTACAAAAAGTCATATCAGGTAGGGATTTTCATGATCTGAGACAAACACGCTGGAAATGAATGGGCAAATTGTCATATTGAATACATTCAGGAGGGCTCCCACTACAGCACTTCCAAAAAGCCAGCTCTCCTCACAGGTAGAGACCTATAGAATGGCCACACTGTCTCTACCACTCACCAGTTTCAATGCTGGTAGTTTCCACCATCATCACATTTCTTTGGGATTAACTGTAAAATCAGAAGTTGGTAAAGTGAGAGAATTATTAGATTTAAAACTACAAGACTTGACTCAAGACCAATACACCATCTTCCCAGTTGTTTATCCTTTGAGTCCCTTCCATCTTGTAAACCTGTAGGAGGACATTGGACTTTATGAACTTTCAACCCTTCTATTCTGTCCCAGGGAAGTGAGACATTTGATTTCATCAGTATCCATAATCATTTTAGCACCCATTGAGCATCTTTGCTCAATATGGAAACACTTTGGAAAGCAGAGAGCCGGTCAGTGAGGGCATGTCCATTTGTAAGGTAAGCAATTCTGATGAAGACAAAAGATTGGGGAGTATTGGGAGGATAAGTTCTAGCATGACACCCCAGTGGGAAGCTCACTGAGGTATGAGGTGGGGACATCTTCAGAGCAAAGAGAAGAATGAGGAAGGAAGAGAAGAATGACAAAGGGTAAAAACCCCTCACTTTGTGGGCCTTTTGGCCAAGAGTGGCCCCTGGTCCTTGGGAGTAAGGCATCTTGGTCTGTGTGCTTCAGTCCATGCATAAGAACTAGACTGCATCTGGAGGACTACTGCTTGACATACAATCCTATGGGCTTCCCTCATAGCTAAGTTGGTAAAGAATCTACCTGTAATGCAGGAGACCCCGGTTCGATTCCTGGGTCAGGAAGATCCGCTGGAGAAGGGACAGGCTACCCACTCCAGTATTCTTGGGCTTCCCTATGGCTCAGCTGTTAAGGATCTGCCTGAAATGCAGGAGACCTGGGTTCAATACCTGGGTTGGTAAGATTTTCTGGAGAAGGGAACAGCTACCTACTCCAGGATTCTGGCCTGGAGAATACCATGGACTGTATAGTTCATGGGGTCGCAAAGAGTCAAACACGACTGAGCGAATTTTGTCTGTCATATCCAGTCCCAAGTTACTTCAGCTCACTGTACCTTTGTGTCTTCATCTAGAATTTTGAACTAATCAAATGAGTTCATATATGTAAAACTTAGCTAGCTGAGGGTTTGCTGTTGCTGTTGTTTCCCCTCTGCCCTGTGATCCTTTTTCTTGGTGAGTGGAGGTCAGGAGGTGCAGGGCAAGGAGGCTGCAGCCCCTTTAGCTCTTGCCACACCTTCCTGCAGATCCTCTCATCATGCAGACTGCTAGGCCAGGGCTGATCCCTCAGACAGTGGCCCTAGGTGACATAAAAGGGATTTGCAGACCAGCTGGCAACTCATGCTGCTGCCTCCTATGAAGGAATTTTGTCCTCGGAGGCTCTGAAACTACAGGGAAGAAATGATGACGTCAGCTCTTAGCCTTGTCCCAAGTACCTAACACTCCTTGGCATTTCCAGATGTGTATATAGACAGATGCATCTGTGCACACAGGTTTGTATGGATACACATAATACACATAGGAACCCATGTTCGCAGACATAAGCACCTGTACACGCCTATACAATGCTGAGGGCAAAGTACACAGATAAGCTTACATATATACACCTATGCAGATCAAGGTATACATATATGTATATGTAATATATAGAGACATACACTGACGCACAATCACAAAAAGAGACAAATATTCACATGTATGTGTCCACTAATAAAATATCATTTGGCATATGGTTACACTGTCACAAATTATATATCCATTAACTGGACCAAATGTCGAGCACCTTCAAGGAACTGAGGACCTAGGAAACCATACCTTCAGCCTTAGTTCTAGCTTGAAGTCAACACTACACACACCCACTTTGAGGTTGTGCTGAGACCAAGGGTGGAGGATAAAGACAGGTCAGAGGAGACAGTGCCCTACAGGCTCTGGGAAGATCCAGCTGTCAGAGACTTGTTGGCCTCAAGACCGTGGAAGTGGATGCTGCAAGCCAATGGGCTGGGTAAGGGTATTCTGTTTCTTAGGGCTCTGGGTGCCAAACCCACCATCTACTGAAAAGGAATTTTTGAAAAGCTCCTGGCTGACCAAAGGGCAGAAGCAGCCAAGAGTGTGGCAAACTTCATCTTGATTGGATTCACTAGGGGAAGAAGAAACACAATGAGCTCTAGCCAGAGTTCACCAAGAGCAGGGGCATACGGGTGAGGTGGAAGATGACTGGGCAGAACCATGACGTACTAGTCTCTTCAGCATAACTTTCAACTGATCCTATGAGAAAGTTCTATCAGAGGCATTTCTGCCATATTCCTCCCTGATCCTTTGTTGATTCTGAAACACCTGTGGCTCATTGTTTCCAGATGCCTTCTTTCTGCCACTTACAGCTTACAGACCCAGGACCAATGTCCTCACAGCATCTATTGCCTACTTCAAGATGATAACTTCTTCCTGATGGGTGAAGACCCCAGAGCCACCAACAAGAGAAATAGAAGGTATCAAGCAGTGGAGAAGAGGACCGGTATCACTGGACAACTTGAAGATTCAGCCTAAAATAAACTACACAGCATAGTATCTGCAGGTAAAAAAGGTGATGTGTCCCACTTTGAGTCCCTTGAGTGATTCAAAGAGGACTGTCAGCTCTCAGGAATTCCCCAAGTCATCTGCCACCATAAAAAATAATTTATTGGAGGCTTCCAATCAAATGAACTTTGAATGAGTAGTGTATTTCCTATTAGGAGCTAGTACCACAAAGAGATCTTGTAGAACAGATAAACTTTAATGAAAACATCCTAAAACATTGTGTATTCCTTGAACCTCTCATTCAGGTGGGCTCCCAAAAATGAGCCAGTTCAAATTCTACTCCTGTCCAGCCTCAGATGGAGAGTCCTAAACAACCCACCAGTATGAGGACTCAGCAGGACCGTAGCATCCTGGTCCCAGTGGCCTAATCAACTCTGGGGCTGGACATTGACTCTACAAAATGATGTCAGAGGCACAGGGCTCTGGGATAGAGTTTGGGCCAGAATTTGTAACAGGGAGCTGGTGTTTGAGAAACAGATCCTAGTGCCTAATCTGAAGTGGGCTTCTCCGGTGGCTCAGGCAGTGAAGAATCCACCTGCAATGCAGAGACCTGGATTCAATCCCTGGGTTGGGAAGCTAGTGTCAACCCACTCCAGTATTCTTGTGTGGAGAATCCCCATGGACATAGGATCCTTGCGGGCTGCAGCCCAGGGGATCGCAAACAATCAGAAACGACCAAGCACAGCACAGCACAATCTGAAGTGAGGATTTTGTTCAGAGAATTGTTTCATTAATTGAACCCTCCAAGTCTTCCCATGTCCTGCAAGTCCTCATGAGCAGTCTCTACTTCTTCTGTCTCCTTTTCATATGTACTTCACCTCCAGTGTGGAAGGACCTAAAGGTCTGAGAACACATTTTTATGGCTCTGCACTTGCTGTTCCCTGAGCAAGAGTTCTAATCCTCTACTCCTCAGCTGCTGAACTCCTATATAACCTCCAATCTCAGTTTACAGGGCATCTCCTTCTTTTACCCACTTTTTCTGGAGGTTAACTATCCTTGTCTGAGCTTGTTGAACACAATGTGAGAATTTTTCTTTCATCTCAATGTCTCCAACTAAAATCACATGAGCTTTTTAAGAAGAGTGAGTCTTTATCTTGATGTTTTTATACCCTTAACAATAGCATGAAAAAAAAAAAAAAAAAAATAGCATGGAGCCTGGCATGTAGCAAATGTTTAATAAGTTAGTGGCATGCATGCATGAACTGAGTGAATAAGAGGCAGCTGTGTAGTAGTTAAGAAATTGGACTTTGAGCCAGGCTGCCTGGGTTCATATCTCAGTTTTGCCACTTAATAATAAACTTTGATAAATTCCATTATCTTCCCTATACCTCAGCTTCCTCTTCTAAAAACAGGTACAATAATAGAGGCTGTTGCAACAGTTAATTGAACTAACATAGAAATATAAGGAAAGTGTTAGTTGTTCAGTCGTGTCTGACTCTTTGCTACCCCAAGGACTGTAGCCTTTCAGGCTCCTCTGTCCACTGGATTTTCCAAGCAAAGATACTGGGGTGGTTTGCCATTGCCTCCTCCAGGGGATCTTCCTGACCCAGGGATCGAACCCATGTCTCCTGTGTCTCTTGCACTGCAGACAAATTCTTATAGGTAAAAGGTTAAATAGTGGATAGTACATAGTAAGCACTCAACTCACATTAGCCACGAGTCCAGATCCATTCCCATTTGAGCATTGTCAGTCATTCTGAAGACCTCTCTACTAAGTCAGTGCCACAAGAGAAGCAGCAGAAAGGGCCTCTGCTTGCCCTTTGGGTCCTGTAACAATCCCTCTTCTGTGGCCCCTTCATCTAGGCTGAGTGGACTTATTTACAAGGGTCTAGTTAATCACGTCCATCTGTAATGTAAATGTGCTTCTCATTATGCTAATGCCAGCACTAGACATGCAAATCCATAAGCATTTGCATGCCTAATGCAACAGTTCTTGTCCATCCTGCTCTGTTGCTATTTACTATCTAGTTTTTATGACTTATGGATTTCCAACCCTTTAAATTTATATCAGCACCGTGACATATCTGCAAGCAGCGACAGTTTTATGAGCACTAAAAAAGCTGCAACACACCACCACTAAATACTAATGACATAAATGGTAGCTGTAATGGCCTCTATTTTTATTACAATACCAAACCTCAATATATCGCAATTACCTCTACACTCAAGCCAGACCAAGCCACACTGTACAGGAGCCAGCCCAGGGAGAGAGATGTGACCCCAGAAGAGTTCCCAGGTCAAGCCTGTCAGTGGCGCTGAGGAGGTACAGTGGCAGGAAATGTCCTCTGAGAGTTTACTGGGGATCAGAGATCTTCATCAGGAAGAGATGCGCCTGGATTCTGAGGTGGATCTCACAAACCTCAAGGATGCTTAGACATGTTCACAGGCCTTAGCCCTGCCACTCCCTGCCTTCCCCATGAAAAAGAATAGAACACAGGAAAAGCTATCAGTACTACCAGGTCCCAGTCCCAACTGAGCCACTAACTTGCTGTGTGACCCTGAGCAAATCCCTGCCCTCTCTGGGCCTCAGTTCCCCATGGGAAGGGGAGGAACTAAATATCTCTAAGGATGTTTCCAACTCCAACATGCTGGGACTGACTGTGGAAAATTCAAGCCCAAGACATAGACATTAATTTTCTCCAGAATGAAAATACATCCACCAGGACATTTTTATGTCTGATTTTATAAGTTCTGATTTTACACCTTAAAATAATAACACCTTGAATTTATTTGATGGCATTTTCCATCTGAAACACTTTTCTGTCTGTTCCAGCATTCATTCTGTGTCCCGGGAGAGTGAGCCAGATAGGAACTATTCTTTCCATTGTGCAGGTAGAGAAACTGAGGTGTGGAAAGAGGACAGTTATATAATACACTCTTGCCAACAATGGGATTAAAACCCATATTTTTGTGGATGGCTTTCTACTAAGCCATTACTCCACACTTCCAGCGGCATCCCATACAAAATTTGTAAGAATGACACCTTCTTAGCACAGTGAGGAAGGAAGACAGAAAGGATCCTTGAACAAGCCCATTAGCAATGCCTTCAACTCTACCAGTGTTTTTTGTTTTGGGGGGTTTGGTTTTTTGGCTCCTGCACTGTGTCCCTGGGAGAGGTAGCTCACCAAGCAGTTATCCATCACTAGCCTTTCAGTGTGGACTAGGATACAGAATCACTTTTCCTGGGGATAGACAGTCAAGGGCAAGCTTGGGGGGCAGCCGTAGGGTATATCAGTTAGTAAGTTACATTGATTCTATCCATGGGGGCACTTTTTGGAAGTAGGAGGCCTGAATGGAAGATAGTGTATGGCCAGAAAATAGCAGGAGTGGAACAGGCTTGAGAGAGAAGGTCAGCGAGGACAAACCACCCAGTCAAAGGCCAGTTCTCCTGCGTTTGCACTCCAGGTCATGCTCTATCCTCAGGGTGAGAGGAGGGCCCAATTGGCTCAGCAGAGTAGCTTGTACAGAGAAGGCGCTCAACAATGTTCGCTGAGTAGAACTTCTCCTGATCACCACTCAACTAAGACAATTAATTAAAACCTATCTGAAATGAAAAGAAATTGCCAGGACTGGCTGAAAAGTGGTGTTATAGATTGAATTATGTCCTTCAAAATTCATATATCGAAGCTCTAGCTCCGAAAATGACTATGTTTGGCACTAGGGCCTTTAATGAGGAAGTTAAGGTAAAATGAGGGCTCCCCTGATTGCTCAGATTGTAAATTCACCTGCAATGTAGGAGATCCAGATTCGATCTCTGGGTTGGGAAGATCCCCTGCAGAAGGGAATGGCTACCCACTCCAGTATTCTTGCCTGGAGAATTCCATGGACAGAGGAGCCTGGCAGGCTATAGTCCATGAGGTCACAAAGAGTCATACATGACTGAGTGATATTCACTTTCACTTTAAGGTAAAATGAGGTCATAAAGGCAGAGTTCTAATCCGATATGAGTGGTTTCCTTATAAGAAGAGAAAGATGCTGGAGAGGCAACCACAGAAGGAAGAATTGTGAGCACACAGCCAGAAGGTGCTTAGCTGCAAGAGAAGGAGAGAGGCCTCAGTTCAGTCACTCAGTCATGTCCAACTCTCTGTGACCCCATGGACACACCAGGCTTCCTTGTCCTTCACCAACTCCAAGAGCTTGCTCAAATTCATGTCCTTTGAGTCAGTGATACCTTTCAACCATCTCATCCTCTCTCATCCCCTTCTCCTCCTGCCTTCAATCTTTCCCAGCTCAGGGTATTTTCAAATGATTCAGTTCTTCATGTCAGGTGGCCAAAGTATTGGAGCTCCAGCTTCAGCATCAGTCCTTCCAATGAACTTTCAGGACTGATTTCCTTTAGGATTGACTGGTTTGAACTCCTTGTGTCCAAGGACTCTCAATAGTCTTCTCCCACAACATAGGTCAAAAGCATAATTCTTTAGCACTCTGCTTTCTTTATGGTCCAACCCTCACATCCATACATGACTACTGGAAATACCATAGCTTTGGCTAAACAGACCTTTGTTCACAAAGTAATGTCTCTGCTTTTTAATATGCCATCTAGGTTTGTCATAGCTTTTTTTCCAAAAAGCAAGTATCTTTTAATTTCATGGCTTCAGTCACCATCTGAAGTGATTTTTGAGACTAAGAAAATAAAGTCTCTCACTGTTTCCATTGTTTGCCCATCTATTTGCCATGAAGTGATCAGACCAGATGCCATGATCTTAGTTGTCTGAATGTTGAGTTTTAAGCCAGCTTTTTCACATTCCTCTTTCACTTTCATCAAGAGGCTCTTTAGTCCCTCTTGGCTTTCTGTCATTAGGGTGGTGTCATCTGCATATCTGAGGTATTGATATTTCTCCCGGCAAGAGAGAGTCCTCAGGAGAAACTAAACCTGCCCACACCTTGATCTTAGACTTCCAGCCTCCAGAATTGCGAGAAAATAAGCTTTTGTTTAAGGCACTGAGTCTGTAGGTAGCTCATTATGGCTGTGGTTGGCTCCCTCAGAGTAAAAGCTGCAGCAGTAACCTTCACCCCACACTGTCAGGAAGATCCCCTGCGGAAGGAAATGGCACCTCACTCCAGTGATCCTGCCTGGGAAATCCCATGGATAGAGGAGCCTGGCGGGCCACAATCAATGGGGTTGTAAAAGAGTCAGACATGACTTAGTGACTAAACAGCAGCAACAGATGGAGATACGTCTTGAGAGGCTGAGGATATAAAATGACAGGAAGAGGCAGACTTATCTTCAAGAAGACATCTTAGACATCTCAAAATCTAACTCATGAATAAATAGGATATGGGGAAACTGTCCAGTAAACTGTAGGTAGAGAGCAGATAATAAAGAGGTGAAGACCCCCAATATACGACAAGTACTTACCCCAGTACCACACACTGGAAAGTAGTTACCCGGATATAGGCATGTATTTTGTGGGACTTATTTTTCCAAAGGGGGGGGGACTTCCCTGATGGACCAGTGGCTAAGACTCTGCACTTCCAATGCAGGGGGCTGGATTCAATACCTGGCTGGGGAACTAGATCACACAGTCTGCAAAGAGTTCGCATGCCACAGCTAAAGATCCTGCAGGCCACAGTGAAGATTGAAGATCCTGTGCACTGCAACTAAGACCTAGCGCAGTCAATAAATGATTTTTTTTCAATGTTGTATTCTCCCCTGTGGGGTCTGAAATTAACAGTCCATCTCTTTCGTAAGGCATTGTACTCTGGCATCAAAACAGTTGATTGACTGAAGATTTCTATATCACTTAGGGTTTGAGGTAGAGGTCATAAGCAGCAGAAGTAATCCCTGCCCACCTGGCTTAAACAATATGAGAATCCTGTAGCAAAAGGATCCTGTCCACAAGCCTGTTTTCAGGCAGGGCTGGAAGCAGAAGCTTAAACCATATCACTAGGACGTGGTTTTCTACTGTGCTATCCTCTCAAATTCATTTTCCTCTGTGTCAATGTGGTTGTCTCTTTTCTGAGCCCATAATGCCTGCTAGTAGCTCCAGAACACATTTTTTTCTTACATGTCATTGGCTAAAGTGGGATCACTGGAATATCCCTGAACCAACCCCCCAAAATTTGAGACTCTGACTGGTCAGACCAGAGTCACATGCATGCCTGGAGTCCAAGGAAGAATCTGCTTCACCTAAAGCATACAGATTACTGCAGGAGGAGGGGAAATGGGGTTTATCTCTAATTGAAACATGAGCATTGTTACAGAAGACAGGCGTGTTGCAGTCCACAGGGTTGCAAAGAGTTGGACACAATTTAGCGACTAAACAACAGCAGAAGGCAGAGCAAATGAATGGTTGGGTGATGAAAACACAACTAATGTCCACTCTTTTATGACTTTCACAGATAAATTCCTGATGACAACTCCCCAGATGAAAGAGGAAGGTAGAGGAAGACAAGTCTGGGTGAATCCATGTGCTTGTAACCCATCAGCTGCACTGTTGGGAAAATCATCCTTGCTTTCAAGATCCAGCTCAACAGCCACCAGGAAACTTCTGGTTTCAGGTCTGATGTGGGAAGATCTTAGGAATCATCATTCTCATCCTTACAATAAGAAAAAGCTAAACAAACTGAAAATATATTTTCCTGCATCCCTTAGGGAATATTGTTAAGATTGCAGGGCAAATGGACCTCTCAAAATCTGAGGAGACAAGTAAAGAGTGGAAGAGTCAAATCAGCTTCCTTGAAGCAGAAGCCATAAGTTTTGCAGGACATGTAAATGATAATTTTGGTGACTTGCTGGAAGAAAAGTGTGGACTAGTTTGAGAGTAAGAAAACCACGGGGCCAGGAGTTTGCAGAGGTCCACACACTTTCACAGATTTTAAGTGCAAGAACCCCACCAGGTCTTCACTGTGAAGGGTGAAGGCAAATCCCTCTTATTTCCGGCAAAGAGAAGGAAATGTAACCTTCTGATATGTGCCCAGTGTGTTCTCTGTAACCAAGGCCTACTCTCTAGTTAAAAGAACTTTGAAAGTGAAAGTCGCTCAGTTGTGTTCAACTCTGCGAACCCATGGACTATACAGTCCGTTTTACCAGAGCCTAATCTCACAAAGGCAAGCAGGTGATCACTCAACTACTGCCCCAGGTACCTGTGGCTCACCTATAGAGAAGGAGAGAAAAAGAAAGATACCAAATCCTCGTGAAGGTCACAGGCCAGAGACACAGGCTCACCATAACAGTGGATTCAACCATAAAACTATAAAACACCTCCCTTCCCCGTACCTTACCACTGCAGTTAACAGGGCTCCAGTGAAATAATAGTGGGTTATATCAATAAAGACCCACAAGGCTCAGATTCTACTTAAGAAGGAGATTTTAGGAAAACACCAAGAAAACAGGAGAGGCAAAAAACAAGGATACTAGAGGAACTTGAAGTCCTTGGTACCTATGTAAACACTAAACATAGATAAATAGCTAGCCAGATTAATACCAAACCTCAAGAGTGATAAAGGCCTCCGTTTCTATTTTCTAACATATATTTCTGGATTTCAAGAAAAAAACTACAAAACACTGTAAAAGGCAGGAGGAACACGGGCTGAAGAAACGAAGCAAGCATCAGTGCCAGACTCAGACATGACACAGATTCTGGAGTTATCAGACAGGAAATTTAAAATAATTATAATTAACAGTTTAAGATCACAAACCAAAAAAGCAGGCAGCATGTGAGAACAAATGGGTAGTATAAGCAGAAAGATGTAAACTCTAAGAATAAACTCAAAAAAGGAGAAACATTATCTGAACAGACCTATATTTACTTTAAAAAAAATTATCAATAATTAATAACATTTCAGAAAGAAAGAAGCAGGCCCAGATAGTTTCACAAGTGAATTCTACCAAAGAGTGACAAAATTTAAAGAAAAATCCCAGATCTCTATAATCTCTTCCAAGAGGTGAAATGCTGCTGCTGCTGCTTCTAAGTCACTTCAGTTGTGTCCAACTCTGTGCGACCCCATAGACGGCAGCCCACCAGGCTCCACCATCCCTGGGATTCTCCAGGCAAGAATACTGGAGTGGGTTGCCATTTCCTTCTCCAATGCATGAAAGTGAAAAGTGAAAGTGAAGTCGTTCAGTCATGTCCAACCCTCAGCGACCCCATGGACTGCAGCCTACCAGGATCCTCCATCCATGGGATTTTCCAGGCAAGAGTACTGGAGTAGAGTGCCATTGCCCTCTCCGAGGAAATGAAGTAGAGGGAATATTTTCTGACATTATATGAGCAGAGCTATTGTTGTCATCGTTCAGTCGTTAACACATGTCTGACTCTTTGCAACCACATGGACTGTGGAATAGGTGGCAAGAATACAGAGAAGAACTATGTAAAATGACCTTAATGACCCAGATAACCATGATGGTGTCATCAGTCACCTAGAGCCAGACATCTTAGAGTGCAAAGTCAAGTGTCACTATTAACAAAGCAAATGAAGGTGATGGAATTCCAGCTGAGCTATTTCATATCCTAAAATATGATGCTGTTAAAGTGATGTACTCAATATGCCAGCAAAACGGAAAGCTCAGCAGTGGCCACAGGACTGGAAAAGGTCAGTTTTCATTTCAATCCCAAAGAAAGGCAATGCCAAAGAATGTTCAAACCACTGCATAATTGCACTCATTTCACATGCTAGCAAAGTAATGTTCTAAATTCTCTAAACTAGCCAGGCTTCAACAGTACCTGAACCAAGAACTTCCAGATGTTCAAGCTGGATTTAGAAAAGACAGAGGAACCAGAGATCAAACTATCAATATCCATTGGTTCATAGCAAAAGCAACAGAATTCCAGAAAAATATGTACTGCTTCATTGTCTATGCTAAAGCCTTTGAGTGTGTGGATCACAACAAACTGTGGAAATTTCTTAAAGAGATGGGAATACCAAACCATCTTACCTGTCTCTTGAGAAATCTGTTTGCAGGTCAAGAAGCAACAGTTAAAACTGGACATGGAACAATGGGTTGGTTCCAAATTGGGAAAGGAGTATGTCAAGGCTGTATATTGCCACCCTGCTTATTTAACTTATATGCAGAGTATATCATGCAAAACTCGGGCTGGATGAAGCACAAGCTGGAAACAAGATTTTCAGGAGAAATATCAATAACCTAAGACATGCAAATGACCGCACCCTCATGGCAAAAAGTGAAGAGGAACTCAGGGGCCTCTTGATAAAGGTGAAAAAGGATAGTGAAAAAGCTGGCTTGAAACTTAACATTCAAAAAACAAAGATCATGGCATCCTATTTCATCACTTCAAGGCAAATAGAAGGGAAAAATGGAAACAGTGACAGACTTTATTTTATTAGCCTCCAAAATCACTGCAGATGGTAACTGCAGCCATGAAATTAAAAGACGCTTGCTCCTTGGGAAAAAAGCTCTGACAAACATAGACAATGTATTAAAAAGCAGAGATATTACTTTGCAAACAAAGGTCTATATAAGTCAAAGCTATGGTTTTTCCAGTAGTCATAGACGGAATTGAGAGTTGGATCACAAAGAAGGCTGAAAAAGACACCAAAAAATGGATCCTTTTGAACTGGGTGTTGGAGAAGACTCTTGAGAGTCCCTTAGCCTGTATGGAGATCAAACCAGTAAATCCTAAAAGAAATCAATCCTGAGTATTCATTGGAAGGACTGATGCTGAAGACAAAGCTCCAGTACTTGGGCCACCTGATGTGAAGAGCCAACTCATTGGAAAAGACCCTGATGCTGAAAAAAATTGAAGGTAGGAGGAGAAGGGGATGACAGAGGATGAGATGGTTGGATGGTATCACTGACTCAATGGACATCAGTTTGATCAAACTTCAGGAGATGATGAAGGACAGGGAAGCCTGGCATACTGCAGTCCATGAGGTCGTAGAGTCAGACACACCTGGGTGGCTGAACAACAACGATGGACTGTGGCACACCACGCTCCTCTGTCCTCCACTATCTCCTGCAGTTTGTTCAAATTCTCTATTGAATTGGTGATGCCATCCAACCATCTCATCCTCTGCTGCCTTCTCCTTTTGCCTTCAATCTTTCCCAGCATGAAAGGTCTTTTCCAATGAGTCAGCTCTTTGCATCAGATGGCCATATTGGAGTTTCAGCTTCAGCATCAGTCCTTACAATGAATATCCAGGGTTGATTTCCTTTAGGATTGATTGGTTTGATCTCCTTGCAATTCAAAGGACTCTCAAGAGTCTTTTTCAGCATCACAATTGGAAAGCATCAGTGCTTCGGTGCTCAGGCTTCTTTATGGTCCAGTTCTCACATCCTTACACAACTACTGGGAAAACCATAACTTTAACTATCCAGACCTTTGTCAGCAAAATGATGTCTCTGCTTTTTAATACACTCTCTAGGTTTGTCATAGCTTTCCTTCCAAAGAGCAAGCATCTTAATTTCATGACTGCAGTCACCATCCAGTGATTTTGGAGCCCAAGAAAATAAAATCTGTCACTGCTTCCACTTTTTCCCCTTCTATTTCCCATGACATGATGGGTCCAGATGCCATGATCTTAGTTTTTTGAATGTTGAGTTTCAAGCCAGCTTTTTAACTACTACTTTAATACTAAAACCAAGAAAGACATTATAAGAAAGACCAAGGACCGATATCTCTCATGAGCATAGATAAAAAGTCCTCAACAAAATATTAGCAAATCAAATCCAACAATGTATAAAAAGAATTGTAGACCAGGGTCAGTTCAGTTCAGTCACTCGGTTGTGTCCAACTCTTTGCAACCCCATGAACCACAGCACTCCAGGCCTCCCTGTCCATCACCAACTCCTGGAGTTTACTCAAACTCATGTCCATCAAGTCGGTGATGCCATCCAACCATCTCATCCTCTGTGGTCCCCTTCTCCTCTTTTCAATCTTTCCTAACATCAGGGTCTTTTCCAGTGAGTCAGTTCTTTGTATCAGGTGGCCAAAGCATTGGAGTTTCAGCTTCAGCATCAGTCCCTCCAATGAATATTCAGGACTGATCTCCTTTAGGATGGACTGGTTGGATCTCCTTGCAATCCAAGGGACTCTCAAGAGTCTTCTCCAACACCACAGTTCAAAAGCATCAATTCTTCAGCACTCAGCTTTCTTTATGGTCCAACTCTCACATCCATACATGACTACTGGAAAAACCATAACCTTGACTAGACCAGGGTCAAGTAACACTTATTCCAGGTGTGCAAGCTGTTTCAACATTCAAAAGTGAATTAAAATAGTCCATCACTTCAATAGGTTAAAGAAAAATTATACACCTATATCAACTGATCCAGAATAAACAATTAACATATCCAACACCCATTCACAATAAAAACTCTCAGCACACTGGGAATAAAGGGGAATTTTCTCAATTTGATAGAGAATATTTACAAAAATCCTACAGCTAACATCATATATAGTAGTGAGAAATTGGATGTTTTCCCCCAAAGACTGAGGCCAAGGAATGTATATCCTTCTCACCACTTCTATTCAGTATTGTACTGGTAGTCCTAGCAAGTTAAATAAGACAAGAATGAAAAGTAAAAGGTGTGAAGATTGGAAAGATAGACTTTGTTTTCCAATATGATTTTTTTATAGAAAATTGCAAAGAATCAATACAAAGCCACTGAAACTCATAAGGTTGGAGGTTACAAGGTTAATGTTCAAAAATCAGTTGCTTTCGCTACACTAACAATGAATAGAATTTAAAGCTAAAAGCACGCTGCTGCCGTGCTCAGTCATTTCAGACTCTGTGACCCCATGGACGGTAGCCCACCAGGCTTCTCTGTCCATGGAACTTTCCAGGCAAGAATACTGGAGTGGGTTACCACTTCCTTTTCCAGGGCATCTTCCTGACCTAGGGATCGAACCCGGATCTCTTCATCTCCTGCATTGGCAGGCAGATTCTTTACTACTGAGCCAAGTGGGAAGCCCATGTTAAAACCATAATACCATTTTAAAAGCAGTCAAAAGAAGACTTGAGTATAAATCTAATAAAACACATGTAGTATCTATTTATAAAACTATAAAATTCTGATAAAAATCAAAAATCTAAATAAATGAATATTCCATGTACATGGATTGAAAAACTCGATATTGTTAAGATATTAATTCTTCCCAACATTATCTACATATTCAATGAAATCTCAATCAAAACTTCAGCAAGTGTTTTGCAGATACTGATAAACTGCTTCTACATGAACAGGCAAAAGATCCAGAAGAGCCAGCATAACACTGGAAAGAACAAAGTTGGAGAACTGACACTACCCAAATCCAAGAGTTACTATAAAGCTACAAAAATGAAGGCAATGTGGTATCGGTGAGTGAATAGACACATAGATTAATGGGACAGAATAAAGAGCCCAGAAATAGACCAACACAAATATAGCCAACCATTCTTTATAAAAGGAGTAAAGCCAAGTCAGTAAAGATAGTCTTTTCAACAAATGGTCCTGGAACAATTCAACATCCAGATGCAAAAAAAAAAAAAAAAAAATTCTAGACATAGACTTTACACCTGTTTCAAAATGGATTATAGACCTAAATATAAAGTGTAAAAATTATAAAATTTCCACAAAAAAGAAACTGCAGAGAAGAAAATCTAAGTGACCATAGGTTTGGTGATGAGTTTTTAAACATAGCTCCAAAGCACAATACAAGAAAAAGATGGTAAGTTGGATTTCATTCAAGTTTAAAACTTATGCTCTACAAAAGATATTATTAAGAAAATGAAAGGACAAGCCACAGACTGGGAGAAAATATTTTCAACACATATCTGATAAAGACCTTGTAGCCAAAATACATAAAGTTTTTAAACTTAATAATAATGCAACAAATAAGCTAAACTTGAAATGGGCAAATTATCTGAATAGATACCTCATTAAAGAAAACATGAAAACAAAGTTCCAACTAGTTCTTAAACAACCATTGACAGGACACTGGAACCCACCAAAAAAAAAAAGATACTCCACATCCAAAGACAAAAGAGAACCTTCAGTGAGATGGTAGGAGGGGCACAAATCACAATAAAATGAAAACCCATACCCTCCAGGTAGGCAACCCACAAACTGGAGAAAAACACCAAAGAAGAATAATACCCCTACATCAGGCTTCCCAGCCTGCAGATCCAGCAAAGAGACCAGGAATCCCCAGGGAATCTGACTTTGAAGACCTGTGGGATTTGATTACAGGACTGCCACAGGACTGGGGGAAACCAAGACTCTACTCTTGGCGGGGACAAAAAAATCTTGTGCAAACCAGGCCCCAGGGGAAAAGAGTAGTGATCCCATAGGAGACTGAACAGAGATGAACAGTGCACTGCTGCTGCTGCCGCTGCTGAGTCTCTCCAGTCATGTCCAGCTCTTCGCGACCTCATGGACTGCAGCCTACCAGGCTCCTCCATCCATGGGATTCTCCAGGCAAGAGTACTGGAGTGGGGTGCCATTGCCTTCTCCAGAACAATGCACCAGAAGGAATCAACAGCAAACATCCTCTTCCAACAGCACAAGAGAAGACTCTACGCATGGACATCGCCGGATGGTCAACACCAAAATCAGACTGATTATATTCTTTGCAGTCAAAGATGGAGAAGCTCTATACAGTCAGCAAAAACAAGATCAGGATCTGACTGTGGCTCAGATCACGAACTCCTTAATGCCAAACTCAGATTAAATTAAAGAAAGTAGGGAAAACCACTAGACCATTCAGGGATAACCTAAATCAAATCCCTCATGATTATACAGTGGAAGTGACAAATAGATTCAAGGGATTAGATCTGATAGACAGAGTGCCTGAAGAACTAAGGATGGAGGTTCATGACATTGTATAAGAGGCAGTGATCATGACCATCCCCAAGAAAAAGAAATGCAAAAAGGAAAGAAATGGTTGTCTGAGGAGGCCTTACAAATAGCTGTGAAAAGAAGAGAAGTGAAAGGCAAAGGAGAAGAGGAAAGATATACCCATTTGAATGCAGAGTTCCAAAGAATAGCAAAGAGAGATAAGAAGGCCTTCCTCAGTGATCAAAGCAAAGAAATAGAGGAAAATAATAGAATGGGAAAGACTAGCGATCTCTTCAAGAAAATTAGAGATACCAAGGGAACATTTCATGCAAAGGTGGGCACAATAAAGAACAGAAGTGGTATGGACCTAACGGAAGTGGAAGATATTAAGAGGTGGCAAGAATATACAGAAGAACTATTCAAAGAAGATCTTCATGAACCCATATAATCACGAAGGTGTGATCACTCACCTAGAGCCAGGCATCCTGAATGTGAAGTCAAGTGGGCCTTAGGAAGCATTGCGACAAACAAAGCTAGTGGAGGTAATGGAATTCCAGTTAAGCTATTTCAAATCCTAAAAGATGATGCTGTGAAAGTGTTGCACTCAATATGCCAGCAAATATGGAAACTTCAGCAGTGGCCACAGGGCTGGAAAAGGTCAGTTTTCATTCCAATCCCAAAGAAAGGCAATGCCAAAGAATGTTCAAATTACCACACAATTGTACTCATCTCACACACTAGTAAAGTAATGCTCAAAATTCTCCAGGCCAGGCTTCAATAGTATGTGAACCATGAACTTCCAGATGTTCAAGGGAGATTTAGAAAAGGTATAGGAACCAGAGATCAAATTGCCAACATCTGTTGGATCATCAAAAAAGCAAGAGAGTTCCAGAAAAACACCTACTTCACTTATTGACCATGCTAAACCCTTTGACTGTGTGGATCACAAAAAACTGAGGAAAATTCTTTAAGAGATGGGAATACCAGACCACCTGACCTACCTCCTGAGAAATCTTTATGCAGGTCAAGAAGCAACAGTTAGAACTGGACAAGGAACATCAAAATGGTTCCAAATCAGGAAAGGAGTGCACCAAGGCTGTATACTGTCACCCTGCTTATTTAACTTATATGTAGAGTACACCACAAGAAACGCTGGGTTGTATGTATCACAAGCTGGAATCAGGATTGCTGGGAGAAATATCAATAACCTCAGATATGCAGATGGCACCACCCTTACAGCAGAAAGTAAAAAAGAACTAAAGAGCCTCCTGATGAAAGTGAAAGAGGAGAGTGGAAAAGTTGGCTTAAAACTCAACATTCAGAAAACTAAGATCATGGCATCCAGTCCCATCACTTCATGGCAAATAGATGGAAAACAATGGTAAATGACAGACTTTATTTTGGGGGACTCCAAAATCACTGCAGATGGTGACTGCAGTCATGAAATTAAAAGATGCTTGCCCCTTGGAAGAAAAGCTATGACCAACCTAGGCAGTATATTAAAAAAGAAGAGACATTACTTTGCCAACAAAGTTCTGTCTAGTCAAAGCTTTGGTTTTTCCAGTAGTCATATATGGATGTGAGAGTTGTACTACAAAGAAAGCTGAGCACTGAAGAATTTATGCTTTTGAACTGTGGTGTTGGAGAAGACTCTTGAGAGTCCCTTGGACTGCCAGGAGATCCAACCAGTTAATCCTAAAGAAAATCAGTCCTGAATATTCATTGGAAGGACTGATGCTGAAGCTGAAGCTCCAATAGTTTGGCCACCTGATTCAAGAGCTGACTCATTGGAAAAGACCCTGATGCTGGGAAAGATTGAAGGTGGGATGTGAAGTGGACAACAGAGGATGAGATGATTGGATGGCATTACCAATTCAATGGACATGAGTGTGAGTAAGCCCCAGCCGCTGGTGATGGACAGGGAAGCCTGGCGGCTGCAGTCCATGGGTCGCAAAGAGTTGGACATGACTGAGTGACTGAACTGACTAAGCAGAATAACAGATGCAGAAGAACAGATAAGGGACCTGGAGAACAGAATTGATCACTGCCACAGAACAGAATCTAGAAAAAAGAATGAAAAAAAAAAGACAACTTAAGACTCCTCTGGGACAACATTAAACATACAAACATTTGCATGTTAGGGATCCCAGAAAGTGAATAGAGAGAGAGAAAGGACAAGAGAAAATATTTGAAGAAATAATAGCTGGAAACTACCTTAACATGGAACAAAATAGTCAGCCAAGTCCAGGAAGCACAGAGAGTCCCAGGCAGGATAAACTCAAGGAGAAACACACCAGTGAAAATGGAAATCGCTCAGTCATGTCTGACTCTTTGTGACCCCATGGACTATACAGTCCATGGAATTCTCTGGGCCAGAATACTGAATTGGGTAAACTTTTCCTTCTCCAGGGGATCTTCCCAACCCAGAGATTAAGCCCAGGTCCCCAGCATTGCAGCCGGATTCTTTACCAGCTGAGCCACAAGGGAAGCCCAAGAACACTGGAGTGGCCTATCCCTTCTCCAGCAGATCTTCTGACTCAGGAATTGAACCAGGGTCTCCTGCATTGCAGGTGGATTCTTTACCAACTGACACATAGTAATCAAATTGACAAAAATTAAAGACAAAGATAAAATACCAAAAGCAACAAGGGAAAAACAACAGATAACATACAAGGAAACTTGTATAAGGTTATCAGCTCATTTCTCAACAGAATCTCTACAACCCAGAAGGAAATGGCATTATATGTTCAACCTGATCAAAGGGAAGAACCTATAACCAAGAATATTCTAGCCAAGAAGACTCTCATTCATATTTGATGGAGAAATCAAAAGCTTTCCAGACAAGCAAAAGTTAAGCACCATCAAACCCATCTTTACAACAAACACTAAATGAACTTCTCTTGGCAGAAAACACAAGGGAAGGAAAACACGTACGCAAAATAAACCAAAAACAATAGGAAAGTGGTCATAGAATCATACATATCGATAATTATCTTAAATGTAAATGTAAACCCGAAGGCATAGACTGGATGGATGGGTAAAAACATGTGCATATATGCACTTTCACTTACACATCACCCTACTTAACACCCCCCGCCAATTGTATGCAATTATATTGTTAGGTTAATTGTGTTTCCATATGGCTTGCAACTGTATCTTGGGGGTCTAGCTATTGATTGTGGGAACTGATAAACATCTTTTACTATTGTGATTATGCAACTGAGCTATGCTGTGCTTAGTCGCTCAGTCATGTCTGACTCTTTGCATCTCCATGCACTGTGGTCTGCCAGGCTCCTCTTTCCATGTAACTATTACTGTTTTAATACCATTGTATCATGACTGGCTTACAGAAAATAATATGATTCTATATCACTAAAACTACCACTTAATAGAAAAATCTGCAATCACTT
This sequence comes from Aepyceros melampus, assembly GCA_006408695.1. Taxonomy (NCBI): domain Eukaryota; kingdom Metazoa; phylum Chordata; class Mammalia; order Artiodactyla; family Bovidae; genus Aepyceros; species Aepyceros melampus. The sequence goes on along the minus strand of SJXQ01011163.1, from coordinate 127,823 downwards.
TTTAAAATTCAGATGTATATTAAAACACCTGACAAATCTAGACAGCATTTTTATTTTTATTTTTTTACTTTACAATATTGTGTTGGTTTTGCCGCACATCAACATGCACAGCATTTTAAAAAGCAAAGACATTACTTTGCCAACAAAGGTCTGTCTAAGTCAAAGTTATGGTTTTTCCAGTAGCCAAGGATGGAATTGAGAGTTGGACCAAAGAAGGCTGAGTGCTAAAGAACTGGTGCTTTTGAACTGTGATGTTGGAGAAGAGTCTTGAGAGTCCCTTGGACTGCAAGGAGATCCAACCAGTCCATCCTAAAGGAAATCAGGCCTAAATATTCATTGGAAGGACTGATGCTGAAGCTGAAACTCCAATACTTTGGCCACCTGCTGCAAAGAGCCAACTCATTAGGAAAGACCCTGATGCTGGGAAAGATTGAAGGCAGCAGGGGAAGGGGACAACAGAGGATGAGATGGTTGGATGGCATCACCGACTCAATGGACATAAGTTTGAGCAAGCTTGGGGAGACGGTGAAGGACAGGGAAGCCTGGCATGCTGCAGTTCATGGGGTTAAAAGAGTCAGACACGACTCAGTGACTGAACAACAACATTAGAATTATCTTGGAATTTTTTGAAGAATACAAATGCCCAGGTATTGTTTTTTTTTTTTTTTTTTTTTTGCGGGGGGTGGTATTTGCCAACGCTCCAGATGTGATTCTAATGAGGAGCCTTGTTTAAAACAACTGGACTACATGATGATCTTTCACTTATATCTAGTTTGTTTCACTTTTTCTGTTTCATATTCAGGACTCTCATTTCATTTTAGTTTGTTTTTCAATTTTTCCATCTCTTTTTTTTTCTGTTTTTCTTTCTCAAACCTTTTTCAAGTTTAGTAGAAATGTTTATGTATACAACATACAGACATATATATAGTATGTGTGTGTGTCACTCAGTCATGTCCAACTCTTTGCAGCCCCATGGACTATAGCCCACTAGGCTCCTCTGTCCATGGAATTCTCCAAGCAAGAGTACTGGAGTGGTTTGCCATTCCCTTCTCCAAGGGATCTTCCCGAGCTAGGGATTGAACCCAGGTCTCCTGCATTCGAGCAAATTTTTTACCATTGGAGCCACCAAGGAACTTTATATAGTATATAAAATATATATATTTTAGAAAACTTATGCATTTTTACTTAGATAAAAATTTATGACATTTTGGTTCCACTTGTTTGACTAAGTATGAATAGAATGTTAGATTTCTAATTTATACTCAACTGAAAACTTGATATGGTTCCATTTATTCTGGCATCTAGTATTACTGCTAGAAGTCTAGAATGTTTATTTTAGTGATTTAAAAAAAAATTGAATGAGTCTTGAAACTTTTAATCCAATTCTGAGAATATGAAGAAATGTAAAAAAGAACAGGAAATTAATATGTGATACAGTACAATTAAATAAAGTACAGATTGTGTTCAAACTTCACAAAATTTTATGCTAGTATCCATTATTTGTTTTCATATCTTATTCAAGATTCCACATTGAATTTAGTTGCATTGACCAGCTTCATCTGCATACAACAAATTCTGATAAATTCTCTTTTATTTTTTTTCTGTTACAAGTGTTTTCTAATTTTCCTTGTATGGCTTCTTAGATACACCCATCTTTTTTAAATTAATTTATTTATTCTAATTGAAGGCAAATTACTTTACATTATTGTGGTAGTTTTGCATACATTGACATGAATCAGCCACAGGTATACATGTGTCCTCCCATCCTGAACCCCCCCTCACACCTCCTTCCCCATCCCATCCCTCTGGGTTGGGCCTGATCACTGGCTTTGAGTCCACTGCTTCATGCATCGAACTTGCACCAGTCATCTATATTACATATGGTAATATACATGTTTCAATGCTATTCTCTGAAATCATCCCACCCTCGCCTTCTCCCACATAGTCCAAAAGTCTGTTTTTCACATCTGTGTCTCTTTTGCTGCCTTGCAAATAGGATCATCATTATTGTCTTTCTAAATTCCATATATATGCGTTAATATACTGTATTGGTGTTTCTCTGACTTACTTCACTCTGTGTAATAGGCTCCTGTTTCATCCACCTCATTAGAACTGACTCAAGTGCATTCTTTTTTATAGCTGAGTAATATTCCATTGTGTATATGTACCACAAATTCCTTATCCATTTGTCTGCCGATAGACATCTAGGTTGCTTCCAAGTCCTAGCTATTGTAAAGAGTGATATAGATACACCCATCTTTTAAAAGTGAACATTTGATTTCCAAATACATGGGGTTTTTAAAGTAGCTTTGATATTAATCTCTCATTTTTGATATTAATTTCTGATTTAAATACTTTCTTCTCTGTAGTCACCCTTTGTGTTTTTTCAGTCTTTTAATTTTATTGAGGCTTCCAATGGCTAAGTCAAAGATCTGTCTTGGTAAATGTCACATTGCACTTGAAAATATATGGGTTATTTTCAAATATTGTTTGATATTGATTTCTAACATAATTCCACAGTGTTAAGAGAACAGACTCTGTACGATTTCAGTACCTTTAGACCATAAAATGTTTGCGCCTCAGTTTATGTCTCTGGATATGTTCCAGTGTCCCTGATTTATAGTCTATGGGAACTTGAATTGAATTTATATCCTGCTATCATGTGAAAAATGTATAAATTTTAATTGTGTTGAATTGGTTCATACTGCTTTTCAGGTCTACTATATACATCTACTTTCCTGCCCATTCACTCTATTAATTTCTGAGAACTTGATACTGAAACTCCAACTAAAAACTTTATCTACTTAAAAAATAATTATGATACATAGTGGAGCTACCTGTAACTTTGTTCTATATTTTCCAAGTCTCTTGAAAATGTATTATTATACTTTCATAATTCAAAAACTAAAAATTTAAAGGCAAATAAATGCATCCTCAATAGAAAACTATGCAGCCACAAGAAAGATGAAACTTCGCTGAATTCCACAAAATGCTAAACCTAGAATATGTAGTATGGTCACAATATAAGTCAGAACCAGAAGACAAATATCTATTATTTAAATGGTGTGGTGGATGACTTTTTTTAAAAAAAAAAAAAGAAAAAGATAAGCTAAAACTTTTATGAAGTGATAAAAGTAAAAAAAAAAAAAAAATTAAAGTTTCCCAGAGATAACTCTGTAATTCTACTGGGAAGATTCTCAAAGGACATGCCCCCATAAGAAATGGAGAGAAATAGTATGACATCGGAAAGAAATAAAGTTTTCTTATGAGCATGCATATGAAAAAGAGAAATTCCAATAAAATGTTCAACAAATGGAAAAAAAAGAAAATATACAAATGGAGAATAAGCATATTTAAAAAGATATTCAACATAATTTCCCATTATGGAATTGCAAATTAAAACAATAGCATACCATTACAAAACTCTTCAGTTCAGTCGCTCAGTCGTGTCTGACTCTTTGCAACCTCATGAATCGCAGCACGCCAGGCCTCCCTGTCCGTCACCAACTCCCAGAGTTCACTCAGACTCACGTCCATCAAGTCAGTGATGCCATCCAGCCATTTCATCCTCGGTCGTCCCCTTCTCCTCCTGCCCCCAATCCCTCCCAGCATCAGAGTCTTTTCCAATGAGTCACTCTTCACATGAGGTGGCCAAAGTACTGGAGTTTCAGCTTCAGCATCATTCCCTCCAAAGAAATCCCATGGCTGATCTCCTTCAGAATGGACTGGTTGGATCTCCTTGCAGTCCAAGGGACTCTCAAGAGTCCTCTCCAACACTGCACTTCAAAACCATCAGTTCTTTGGTGCTCAGTTAGGATGGCTAAAATCCAAAACACTAGCAACACCAAAGACTGGCAATGATGCAGAACAGTAAGAACTCTTTCACTGTTGGTGAGAAAGCAGAACAGTGCAGCCCCTTAGGAAGAAAGCTCAGCAGTTTCTTACAAGATTAAACATGATCTTACCGTATGATCTGTCAATTGCCCTCCTGGATATTTACCCAACTAATTTGAAAACTTAAACAAAAACCTGCATATGAGTGTATACAGCGGCTTTATTCATAACTGCCGAAATCTAAAAACAATCAAGATGCCCTTTAGCAGATGAAGAGAGAAACTGATACGTCCATGCAGTGAAGTATTTTATTCATCAACAAAAAGAAATGGGCTATTAAGCATGAAGAGACATGGAATCTTAACACATTGTTAAGTGAAAGAAATCAGTCTGAAAAGGCCACAAACTGTACGATTCCAATTTTATAATGTTTTGTAAATGACAAAACTATAGAAATAGGAAAAGGGTCAATGTTTGCCAGGGTTTAAGGGAGAGTAGAGGGGAATGAATTAATATACAATGCACAGTAGATTTTTAGAGCAGTGGAACTATTCTGTGTCATACTTTAATAGTGGATACATGACATCATGCATTTTTAAAAAACTCTTAGAAATTTACAGCACAAAGAATGAACCTTAATGTATGCAATTTTTTTAAAAAATCAGGTTGGGGAGCATGGGATGGAATATAGAGTTTTTAAATACACAAGCCATAAAAGGAAAAAAAAAGGTAAGTTGGACTTTATTAAAGTTTAAAACTTATGCTCTGCAGAAGATGCTATTAACAGAATGAAAAGACATGGAGATTCTCTCTTGTATTCTCCTGTATTATAAACGGATAGCACAATCTCGGGAAAGAGGGTGGAGAGAAAAGGTGCTGACCTAGTACATCTGTAGAACGAAAGGCAAAAGGAACTTCACATAAGCACCTCTCTCAATAAAGTTACTTCTTATAGGAGTGCTGGAAGTTAATAATTCTGAAGTCACTATGAATGTATACTGGGATTGAACAAGTCAGAATATAGATGTTGGGAGCCAGATTTCACTCTGTTAGAGTGGGAATTTACAGGGAGGAGGCCACAGTGATCCACGTGGTAATGAGTTAGCGTTGGAGATGTCAGTATGAACTCATCTTTAGTTTAATATAGATATGGATACAGATGGTTACATATAGAAACACTTACAGACGTCTGTATATATATGAGTTAGCATACCTCATACATTTTCTTGTTCTATCAGCCAAGAGGCCCTAGAAGAAATGACCACCACCTGCACCCACCACCCGCGCCAGTAGCAATGAGCATGCCTAGTACTACATCTTGGTTTGGATACCATTTTCCAACAGAAGAAACCAGCGTTCCTTAAAGAAATGTCTGATTCTAGGACTGGGGCAAGTAGTGTCCAAGGGTATCTGTAGTGCCAAAAAAATCGAGGAAGTTAAAAAAAAAAGAAAAAAACTACATTAAAGAGGTTATGTCAAAGATATAGGAGCCAACTGAAAGAGTTTCTAATGTCTGAAACAATTTTGGCAACAAAAAATGTAGTACTGGATTATAACCCAAACTACAAAATAAGTACCCATGAGTCCATCAGTTCAGTTCAGTCACTCAGTCATGTCCAATTCTTTGTGACCCCATGGACTGCAGCACGCCAGGCCTCCCTGTCCATCACCAACTCCTGGAGTTTACCCCAGCTCATGTCCATCGAGTCGGTGATGCCATCCAACCATCTCATCCTCTGTTGTCCCCTTCTCCTCCTGCCCCCAATCTTTCCCAGCATCAGGGTCTTTTCAAATGAGTCAGCTCTGCGCATCAGGTGACCAAAGTATTGGAATTTCAGCTTCACATCAGTCCTTCCAATGAACATTCAGGACTGATCTCCTTTAGGATGGATATGAATCCGTAGTGATACACATAAATGATTGAATAAGTGAATGAGGGAAATCTCCGTGTCAGAGGAAATTCAAAAGATGTATGTAGATACTGAGCTCTCAAGGCGAGGAAGAATAACTCCTACCCCTTCAATGTGGGCTGTGCATGTTGACTTCCTTCCAAAGAATGCAGTGTGGCAAGGGGAGTGGGAAGATCAGCTTTACCATGGAGAAGCCTGACAAACCCTGCCTCAGCCAGCCCACTCAGGTCGGTAGCAACAGTGGCAAATCAAGTTGATGGTATGTGTCCTTGATATAATGTGATGAAAAAGGTGCTTTACTTCTCCTCCTCAAAACCCACAACTCTACTCCAATCATGAGAAAAACACCAGACAAATTCTGGAATGACATTCTACAAAATACCTCACCAATACTCCTAAAAACTGTCAAGATCATCAGAAACAAGGAAAGTCTGAGAAATTATGGTAGCAGAAGAAGACTAAGAAAACATGACTACTGAATATATATAATGTGTCATTCTGGATGAGATCCTGACATTAGGTAGATACTAAGGAAATCTGAGTGAAACATGGACATTAGTTCAGAATAACGTGTGAATGTCAGTTTGTTAATTATAATAAATGTAAGATGTTAGTAATAGTGGAAAGTGGACAGTGGAATACGGGGGGATTCTCTGTACTATATTCTCAATTTTTTTCTAGATCTGTGGGCCCATGGATTGTAGCCCACCAGGCTCCTCTGCCCATGGAGTTTTCCAGGCAAGAATATTGGAGTGGGGTGCCATTTCCTACCGCAGGAGATCTTCCTGACCCAGGGATTGAACCCACGTGTCTTGCATCTCCCGCATTGGTAGGTGGATTCTTTACCACAGTGCCACCAGAGAAGCCCCAGATCTAAAGCTGTTCTAAAAAATCAAGCCTAATAAAAACAAACTTACCTCTTCCCTGAAGCCCTGTGCTTCCTCCAAGATCCCATGGACTTGGTACCTCCCCCTCCATGGCCCTGAGGGCATTTCCCCCTGCCTATCTCCCACCAGACCCTAAACCTCTCCACAGCACACCAGCCCTGCCGTTCTCAACTTTGTAACCCTCAGATCCTCTGAGAAGGGGAGTTGCATCTTCTAGAAACTGTTTGGAGACAACCAGCTGTGCTTGTACACAGATGCTCTGATCTGTTCCGGAAACAGCCTGTCCCGGGGCCCTTCTCTGGAGACTGCAGTCTGCAATAAGTCTCCTTGTATTCCGTGGTCTGAGGTCTCTCTTCAGAGGCAGAGAACAGTTTGATCACTCCAGACAAAGCTCCTGGCCCATAGTCCAGTTACGCACCCCCACTCCTGACCAATTCCTTCTCTGGGGCTCAGGGGGCCCTCTGCCTCAGCGGGGATCAGCTACTTAGAATCAGGAAGGGCTTTAGTCTGCGTTGTTTGCCCACCTGAAGCCGTGAAGCCATTCTATTTTTAAAGCCCTTGGTTTCTCTGTGTCTTGCTCAGAAGGTGGCTGGTGCTCCAGGACTCTGCTCTGGATAAATGCTCTGTCTTTTGCTCTTCCCTCTGTCCTCCACTTTTATGTCATCGCCAATACCATGTCCTCCCCCTGGTGCTGTCAGGGGAAGCTGGACTTGTAATTCTTCCAGCGAAGGCTTTAGAAAGAAAGAAATTAAGCCCAATCAAAGTGTCAGGTCTGAGTTGTGTGTATGTTGGGCTGTAGGTGAGAGGAGCTTAACACAACTCCCTTCTGTGCCTGTGTTGTCTCCCTCCCCCTCCCCCACCCCCATCTCATCACAGCATAGACCTTTGTGGGTCTTGAGATTTATTAGGTGACAATAGGAGCTAATCATGGAGAAGGAAATGGCAACCCACTCCAGTGTTCTTGCCTAGAAAATCCCAGTGATGGAGGAGCCTGGTGGGCTGCCCTCTGTGGGGTCCCACAGAGACAGACATGACTAAAGCAACTTAGCAGCAGCAGTAGCAGCAGAAGCTAATCAGATAAGTCCCAATAGAGGTGAAGCCCACCCAACCAGAAGCCAATCATAGCAGCAGCCTTGTCAGGTGAGATCTGGCTGCAGGTATACACACACACACACACACACACACACACACACACACCATGCCCCCTTCAATGGTTTAAGTCTTTGTAACATGCCAGCATTTCCTCAGAGCTTTCCTAGCACTGTCTCCATGCTTCCCTTCAGCTTGTTCATCTCAGGGCTCTTGACCTTCTTTAATGCCTGTTAGGCCCGAGTTTATGCCTCCAGCTCAGACTTGCACTTTGGCCTCCAGACCCTCTTATCTAGCTGTCTGTTTGACCTTGGCACATGCTATCTCAAAGGAACCTCCAGAGCAACACATCCCCTGCTAAGCTCACAGCCTTCCTGTCCCCAGATCTCACTCTCCAGGAGTGGTGATGCTGTCTATCTTACTATAGAATCACCAGAAATCCTGCAGAAATCAGAAACTAGTCTTGGTGGTTTATCCTTCACCTCTGTGTCCTAATCCACCACTAAATCCTAAGCCCTTAACTCCAAAATACCCCTTTTTTTAAAAAAAATTGGGGGTATAGTTGCTTTACAATATTGTGTGGGTTTCTGCTGTACAATGATATGAATCAGCTGTGTGTGTACACATAGCCCCTCCCTCTTGAGCCTCCCGCCCACGCACCCCCATCCCCCCTCTCTAGGGCACCACAGAGCACCGACCAAGCTCCTTGTGCTGCAGCGGTTTCCCACCAGCTACCCATTTTACACATGCTACTGTGGGTCGCTCAGTCATGTCTGACTGCCAAGACACAGACTGCAACCTCACGGACTGTAGCCCACCAGGCTTCTCTGTCTATGGAGTTCTCCAGAAAAGAATACTGGAGTGGGGAGCCACGCCCTTCTCCCGAGGATCTTCCCAACCCAGGGATCAAATCTGGGTTTCCTGTATTTCAGGCGGATTCTTTACCATTTGAGCCACGATCAGTTCAGTTCAGTTCAGTCACTCAGTCATGTCCGACACTTTGAGATCCCATGAATCGAAGCATCCAGGCCTCACTGTCCATCACCAACTCCCGGAGTTCACTCGGACTCATGTCCATTGAGTCTGCGATGTCATCCAGCCATCTCATCCTCTGTCGTCCCCTTCTCCTCCTGCCCCCAATCCCTCCCACCATCAGGGTCTTTTCCAATGAGTCAGCTCTTTGCATAAGGTGACCAAAGTACTGGAGTTTCAGCTTTAGCATCATTCCTTCCAAAGAAATCCCAGAGCTGATCTCCTTCAGAATGGACTGGTTGGATCTCTTTGCAGTCCAAGGGACTCTCAAGAGTCTTCTCCAACACCACACTTCAAAAGCATCAATTCTTTGGCGCTCAGCCTTCTTCACAGTCTAACTCTCACATCCATACATGACCACGGGAAAAACCATAGCCTTGACTAGACGGACCTTAGTCGGCAAAGTAATGTCTCTGCTTTTGAATATACTATCTAGGTTGGTCATAACTTTTCTTCCAAGGAGTAAGCGTCTTTTAATTTCATGGCTGCAGTCACCATCTGCAGTGATTTTGGAGCCCAAAAAAATAAAGTCTGACACTGTTTCCACTGTTTCCCCATCTATTTTCCATGAAGTGATGGGACCGGATGCCATGATCTTCGTTTTCTGAATGTTGAGCTTTAAGCCAACTTTTTCACTCTCCTCTTTCACTTTCATCAAGAGGCTCGTTAATTCCTCTTCACTTTCTGCCATAAGAGTGGTGTCATCTGCATATCTGAGTTATTGATATTTCTCCTGGCAATCTTGATTCCAGCTTGTGCTTCATCCAGCCTTTCTCATGATGTACTCTGCATATAAGCTAAATAAGCAGGGTGACAATATTCAGCCTTGTTGTACTCCTTTCTCAAGAGAAGCTCCATGCAGAGAAGCTACCGCCTGACCTGGGGTGACTGGTGGGCTTGATCACCATGGGCCTCGCCGCAGGGGATAGTCAGTGGTCAGACTGGCTAGGTCCTTCCTAGGACGACCATGGCCAAATTACAAATGAAGGTTGATCTGTTCCCTGGTGGCTTGAGCTAGCCTTCGGGTGTTCCTGTTGTATTAAGCACTCAGTTCTGACACTGGGTTGACCAACCACTCTGAGGAAGAGACAAGAGAAAGAAGGAGGAAATGGAGAATGTCAAATGAAGAAAGTAAACCTTGCAGTAGGTGAGGTAGATTCCAAGAATCATTAATCTGAATATTAGATGTTGAACATACACATAAAAGCCCAAAGGGAGGCATATTTTCCCTAACTTAAGTATTTTCCCTAAACTTAGTATTTTACCTACAGTAAAAGCAATGTAATTGTTCTTGCCACAAAGCCAACAATTTTAGTGATACTACCCGTGAGGTGTTATTTTGGAATCACCAAGAATTTCTCTCTATTTAATGGAGCATGACATTCATCCTCCAGGCTGATTACTGATAATGGAATGTATAGCACTGAATATGTTACATGAGTAGTCATTATTCCCATGTTAATTAGTACTTCACAGTTTACAAACTTCAAATCATGTATAACTTCACTTATCCCATCATATGTATGGGTAAGCTGAGGTTCATTCTCCAGGAGCAGGAGAGCCACGGCTAAGCCCACCTCGGGTGTTTGGCTATGCTTGAGTATCCTTGGGTGATCTGAGAAATGAAAATCATGGTAACATATACATGCCATACCATAGTGCATTTTTGACTACCAACTAAAACTAGGTTTAAAAAGAGACAAAAGAAAGACCTGGCAATGTGGACAGGTATAAAAGAGCGCTGGAAACCAAGAAATAGGAAAAGATGACCAAACTGAAAGGTTAGACAGTAGCAACCATGAACTTCACCCAAGCAGAGACTTCTGATATGGACCTGCTTGACAAAAGAGCAGATTTTTCCAGCCTGTATGGAATATTTTCTTCCACTTTTGACAGCTAGACAACCGAGTTATTAAATACATACATAAATAAAGTAAAAATTAGTGAGCTTCAGACTTTCATTTAGCACTAAAGGGGCTTCTTTCAACAGATGTCTTCTTTTTCATCTGTCAGCATTAAGAAAAGAGAAAGACTACCCATTCAAAAGCAGCTGCCACCCAATTAACATATGATTCCAAGTAATAAATCATATCACAGATTTTACTGACACCCCACAGGCCATTATCTTTCCAGTGACACCTGGCATGATCTTTAACTCCAAATGGTTTAAAAAAGGCTCAAGTACAAAAATTCAGAAGCTGCCACGATTCCAGAGCATGACACATCCTGGCAAATCATGAGAGTGCCAAACAGAATATGGAAAGGGCATGCTTGCTTGAAATACAATTACTGTTGATTAAGCATCATCCAAGATCTCATGTGTACACAATCTATTTTTAACATGCATATTTAAAATCCAATTGAACTGGGTTTCCTTTATCAAGAGCTCATTATTCCTATCCTTTTTCTCCCCAGAAAGAAAAAAATCAAATGTTCTATAATGCATTTCGTGTAGAACACTGTTTTAGCACCACAGAAAATTCCGTTAAATGTCAGAAGAATTTAAACTTCGTTGTTGAAAATCACAGGCTCAGGATGTTACGAGTATTTAGATCTTTGGAAACTTTAATAACCAATGAGTGTGAAAATCTTTTGCAAGTCCCTGTTTGGCTGTAGAATATGATATGATCCCAGTTTATTAAAAGAAACAAGCAATTATGCATGTGAAACAAGGGGAAAATGTGGGATGTTTTTACTTGGGTGCCATATAAGCATGTATTCCCATGCATTTTCATACATTTCAAGAATATCAGCGTGTATTTTCATTCATTCATTCACTATACTTAACAGCAATGTCTGTAGGGTTGTTAAAACAATTTGCAATATTGCATTATCCTCTGAGCACTTAAAATATTGAAAAAACACAGAGGCAGAATTTTTAATCTAGATGGGAGACTTAACTCGGGTTAAACACGCATACACATACATGTACTTGCACACATGTGCTCACATACATGAACATGTGTGTACACACACGTACACACAGAGAAACATACATCATGCAGAGTTATCTAACGCTGAGCATAGAAATTTTGCAAGACATTTTTCCTTCTGGTTAAACTAGATTATTTTAGAAAGCATTCACATCCTTAACAAGTATTCACATTTTCTTTCAAGACTGTTCTAAGCCTCATGAAATATTGCCTTTCCTAGTCCTATAATAGTTACAATGCTGAACGTATGAAGTCTGAGTGCAGACAGTGAAATATTTAACAAAGAGGTATTGCTCAGGCTGAATAATTAATCTCACAATTAATAAAAGCAAAAAGGTAGGAAAGAATATGATATGAGAAAAAGACATTTGAACTCCGTACAGAAAATGCAAATGAAACTTAACAAAGATGGTAACATGACCAAACCCCGATGTCCATGCTATTTAATTTAAGTGCATTACAAATAGAAATATCTATATAAACGTGTGTGAGCACATCTGTGTATATATACATGGAGGAAGGGGAGGAAGATTTCTATTTGCCAGGCCCTCAACTAGACAAGGCAATGGCACCCCACTCCAGTACTCTTGCCTGGGAATCCCATGGGCGGAGGAGCCTGGTGGGCTGCAGCCCATGGAGTCGCTAAGAGTCACACAGGACTGAGCGACTTCACTTTCACTTTTCATTTTCCGGCATTGGAGAAGGAAATGGCAACGCACTCTAGTGTTCTTGCCTGGAGAATCCCAAGGACAGAGGAGCCTGGTGGGCTGCCGTCTATGGGTCACACAGAGTCGGACACGACTGAAGCGACTTAGCAGCAGCAGCAGCATTCCTGCTCTTACAGAGCTCCTATGATCCACTGCCCATATAAAGTGCTAAATAAGCACAGAGAATAATCTGGATGGAAACCTTAGCCAACAGTTATAACTGTTCTAACTAAGCATGCTGAGTTGCTTCAGTCATGCACGACTTGTTGTGACCCTGTGCACTGTAGCCCACAAGGCTCCTCTGGCCATTGGACTCTCCAGGCAAGAATACTGGAGTGAGTTGCCATGCCCTCCTCCAGGGAATCTTCCTGACCCAGAGATCAAACCCAAGTCTCTTGTGTCTCCTGCATTGGCAGGTGGGTGCCTTACTACTAGCGACATTTGGGAAGCCTCCAATTATTCTATAGATCAGATATTTATTATATGTTGTATATATATATATAAACTCAACAATAAAAATTATCTGGGAAAGCTTTATAAAATAGTAAATGCTACCTCCAATTTTGAAGGAGTAAGATACAAGATTTGGTAGATGTGATTGGAGTAGGCAAATGAAGAAAAATCTATCACTTGATATAATAGAGAGGCAAGAGACTTTGAGCTGTGTGCAAAAGGTAAATGCTTAAAATTATTCAGTCAAATACATATAAAAAGTTTAGGTAAAAGGAATAAAAACTCAGTTCCTAAAAGGATCTCTTGCTTTAGTCCAGTTCAGTTCAGTTGCTCAGTCATGTCTGACCCTTTGCGACCCCAGTGGATCGCAGCACGCCAGGCCTTCCTGTCCACCACCAATTCCTAGAGTTTACACAAACTCATGTCCATTGAGATGGTGATGCCATCCAACCATCTCACCTCTGTTGTCCCCATCTCCTCATGCCTTCAGTCATTCCCAGCATGAGCGTCTTTTCAAATGAGTCAGCCTTTTGTATCAGGTAGCCAAAGTACTGGAGTTTCAGCCTCAGCATCAGTCCTTCCAGTGAACACCCAGGACTGATCTCCTTTAGGATGGACTAGTTGGATCTCCTTGCAGTCCAAGGGACTCTCAAGAGTCTTCTCCAACCACAGTTCAAAAGCATCAATTCTTCGGCTCTCAGCTTTCTTTATGGTCCAACTCTCACATCCATACATGACTACTGGAAAAACCATAGCCTTGACTAGATGGACCTTTGTTGGCAAAGTAATGTCTCTGCTTTTTAATATGCTGTCTAAATCTCTGTTCTTACTTCCTCAATAATTATTGATATATTTGACAGTAAAATATAGAGAAAGAACATAAGTTTTAGAACTAATTTAGTAAATATGACCTGGGAGAAGACTTTCTCTCCCTTCCTGGTGTGAAAAATAGGCAAACAATTCTAAATTAAGAGACACCTTTGAGAATCAAGTGAGATAAAACATATAAAGGGCCTAACATAAGGCTTGATACCTACAATACACGAAACAAATGTTAGCTCATTCACTTCTCTAAATATTAGCTCCCTGATCACTTTGGTACAGGCAATTCTTGGCCTAATTTCACGAACACAGCATAAAGCACTGGAACATAATGGTATTTGAAGACATGACTTTTATGTTTAAGATCCACACTGCTCTAATAAAAGAAAATTCTCCAAGCCATGACTTGATATTAGTAAATATGACCTGGGAGAAGACTTTCTCTCCCTTCCTGGTGTGAAAAATAGGCAAACAATTCTAAATTAAGAGACACCTTTGAGAATCAAGTGAGATAAAACATATAAAGGGCCTAACATAAGGCTTGATACCTACAATACACGAAACAAATGTTAGCTCATTCACTTCTCTAAATATTAGCTCCCTGATCACTTTGGTACAGGCAATTCTTGGCCTAATTTCACGAACACAGCATAAAGCACTGGAACATAATGGTATTTGAAGACATGACTTTTATGTTTAAGATCCACACTGCTCTAATAAAAGAAAATTCTCCAAGCCATGACTTGATAAATCTGCTTTGCAACAGGCCCCGCAGAAATTAAATAAAGCAAATTGCACATGGTTTAATCACAGTCAAACTTATGTTCCTCTGCTGCTGCTGCTAAGTCGCTTCAGTCGTGTGCAACCCCAGAGATGGCAGCCCACCAGCCTCCCCCATCCCTGAGATTCTCCAGGCAAGAACACTGGAGTGGGTTGCCATTTCCTTCTCCAGTGCATGAAAGTGAAAAGTGAAAGTGAAGTCACTCAGTGGTGTCCGACTCTTAGCAACCCCATGGACTGCAGCCTACCAGGCTCCTCCATGCATGGGATTTTCCAGGCAAGAGTACTCTAGACCTCTGCATTAATGATTGTGCAGTATTTAAACACACTCTGTGTGTGGCTGGTATAACAGAGTTTCACTTCTAAAGTTAGCGGTCAGGCAGAAACTGAGCCTCTCATATGCTTTTTAAAACAATTCTGCTCCTTAGAGTACAGTGCCAGCTCCTCCCTCCTGTTGACCCTTACAGTTTGGCCTGTAATTTGCTCTTGATAATAGTACACATAACCCCTAATAAAGAGCTATAATGTAGCTGAATAATCCTCAGTGAAGCATAAGGGGCTGGGGCAGGGAAGGGGAGTTTCTCTGGCCACTCCAATCTCAAAGGGAGACTCACTGGGCTTTCTCCCTCCTTCCATGGAGCCCAGCAGGCTCCCTCCTCTCTGAAGCACTGGGCAGCCTGCCCTCACCCCACCCCACCCTGCAGTCCACGCTCCTACTGTTTCCCAGGAGACAGGCAAGATAGGGGAGTGCAGTTTCCAAGCCAAGGTGATCTCCAGGAGCAGGCTGGGGTCCACAGGCTGAGACATGAAAGGTCTGGAGATGCACAATGGGTTTCTGCCCTCACTCCCTCCCCTGAAGGGGCACCGTGCTTCTTCTGCAGGATTTTCATGAAACACTTGCTGTCAAAATTCGTGTTCTTACGCATAGGTACTTGATCTCTGCAAAAACGGAGTGGCCGGCCTCAATTACCAGCACATTACCAGCACAGCAATGAGTGAGAAACTCGAATTTCAGAAGCAGGATCTTCAAACTAGGAGCAGACAATTTAAGGGCAGGAACTACAGGATAATGAAAGAATCCCTACCTGCCTTGGCTTTATCAGCACTCATAGACATTGACTGTAGTATTTCTCAGGCAATAAGAATTCCCCAACACATGGCCCTAAAACTAAAGTACAAGCCTATTGCATCAAGGCACGTTCAACTCCACAAGTGTTTATTAAGCAAAACATTTATCACATCTCTATCATATGATTTTTTCTATTCAGTTTGCTCATGACTAATATATTCCCTGATATAATACTCCTTTTTGCTCACGCTGCTACACTTTGCTTAATTTGCCCTCCTTCCCACTTCATAGGTATTTGCTTCACTAACTACATGCAGCTAACCCACAGGACTTCCCTGATGGCTCAGAAGGTAAAGAATCTGCCTACAACGTGGGAGATCTGGATTCGACCCCTGCATCAGGAAGATCCCCTGGAAAAGGGAATGGCAATCCACTCCGGTATTCTCGCCTGGAAAATTCCATGGACAGAGGAGCCTGGTGGGCTACAGTTCATGGGGTCGCAAAGAGTCAGACACAACTGAGAGTTGCTAAAAGGTGGTATATTTTAGAAATACAGGTCCTTCTTGGAAAGCTCTATTTCCGAAATCCCTGGACACTTGTGCCTATTTTCCATTCTCAAAAACTGACTCAGTAGAAGACTGCGTAAGACGCATTTCTCTCACTCACGCTACCCATTTATCCATCCACTTGTTCATCCATCGTTCATTCAACCGGCATGGATTATTATGATAGGGCAGGCTCTTAACTAGGAACTGGGCTCAAACGGAACCAATCAAGATAGGCTCTGACCCCTACGAAGCTGACAGTCTATGGTTCCATTATGTCAATAGAGAGACTTCTGGGGCGCCCAGGACATTCTGGCAGGCTCACGGGGCCCTGAAGCAGACCTCACGAGCACACTCACTAGGATTTCGGATAGGAATTCCACCACAGCCCCGGGAGCTCGAGGACGTTATCTTACCCTCTGATCCTTGCTTACCTCATGGATAATTATAGACCCTTCATAAGGGCGACAGGAGGAAATGAAGTAATGATCAGGCAAAGCGCCCACCACTGAGCATATGAGAGCCCAAGAAATGTGAGTGACTATTATTTTGTCCCCTTTATTTTTTCAGCTGAAAATCGATTTTTTTTTTTTTTAGACGCAGTACTGGGATGACAAACTGCCAGCCTCCCGCCAGCTGCCACTGCTCATAGCAAGCATACATGCCATACTTCTTCAATGCTATAGTGCTGATTAAAAATAGATTTTCATTCCCCACAGGACAAAGCTAAGTGTGTGCACCTGTGCTTTCCCGTTTCACCAGGTAAACCCCTTCAGCTCCCTGACAATATGCTTTTCACATGAGTCTTTGTCCCTACCCCGGATCACCCGGGTCTGCAACCATCAGAGGGACCCAGCACCATTCCCCCGGAGCAGGGCGCCTCACTTGTTAGACAAGAGCTGCTGCTGCTGCTAAGTCACTTCAGTCGTGTCCGACTCTGTGCGACCCCATAGGTGGCAGCCCACCAGGCTCCTCTGTCCTTGGGATTCTCCAGGCAAGAACACTGGAGTGGGTTGCCATTGCCTTCTCCAGACAAGAGCTACGAAGTCACTTTTACCACAATTGTCGTAAACCTAGTTTACTAGTTCTAGAGAAATCAATTGCAATTTCTAAAAAACTTCCAAGAATTATGAGAGAGGCTGTCTGGTATCCTAATTTTTCCCAGTCAAACTCTTTGGGGTCAGGGAGGAGGAGGGTGGGGGGAGCCATGACATTGTTGGCTCAGGCAGGGGACATTCCAGCCCTGCCCCATGCTCGGACACTAGGTTCTTTATTCTAAAATTAGAATGCCCTTGGCATTTCTGGGCATTTAATGTCCTGCCCTATATCTCTCTCCTGTGAATTCTGCTTGCATTCATTTTAACTTACAGAGACAATTTAAAAAGCTTAACCTGTAATAGTTTTGTCAGACTCAGTCTAATGATTAGCAGTGTGAGGGAATAGTTTAATGATATTGCTATGGTTCATTAGAAGTCCACTATTTCAAACTCTCAAACTAGATTCCAAATGTCCTGAGAAGGAATCGGGTCTTTTTCACCTTTTGACCCTCCAGAAACATGTGTGTCACCTGGGAATACACAAGCATGAATGAATGGATGGAGGAGCACAGCAGATCCATCTTCCCTGGTGGGACCCTGTGGCCTCGGCCGTGTGGCACTACGGTTCTCACTGCTTTCCAGGCCCAAACAGAGTCAGGGGCTGATTCCCAAGGACACTGTGAATAGCTGGCCACAGGCGCTCTGAACTGCGGAACTGGGAGCTGATGGGGAAGCGAGAGGTTGGACTTGGGTTGGCTCCTGTCACAGCTAATCCTTAATCCAGGATTCAAAATTGGGAAAGGAGTATGGCAAAGCTATATAGTCACCTGCTTATTTAACTACTATGCGGAGTACATCATGCAAACTACCAGACTGGATGAATCACTAGCTGGAGTCAAGACTGCTGGGAGAACTATCAACAACCTCAGATGTGCAGATGATACCATTCTAATGGCAGAAAGCAAAGAGGAACTAAAGAGTCTCTTGATGAGGGTGAAAGAGAAGAGTGAAAAAGCTGGCTTGAAACTCAACATTCAAGAATCTAAGATCATGGCATCCAGTCCCATCACTTCATGGCAAGTAGAAGGGTGAAAAGTGGAAGCAGTGACAGATTTTATTTTCCTGGGCTCCCAAATCACTGTGGACAGTAATGCAGCCACAAAATTAAAAGACACTTGCTCTTTGAAAGGAAAGCTATGACAGACCTAGAGAGCTTATTTAAAAATAGAGACATCATCTTGCTGACAAAGGTCCATATAGTCAAAGCTATGGTTTTTCCAGTAGTCACGTATGGATGTAAGAGTTGGACCATAAAGATGGCTGAGCTCCCAAGAATATCGATGCTTTTGAACTGTGGTGTTGGAGAAGACTCTTGAGAATCCCTTGGACTGCAAGGAGATCCAACCAGTCCATCCTAAAGGATATCAACCCTTAATATTCATTGATAGGATTGATGCTGAAGCTGAAACTCCAGTACTTTGGCCACCTGATAAAGAAAGGAAGAGAAGTCGCTTAATTGTGTCTGACTCTTCGCAACCCCATGGACTGTTGCCTATCAAGCTCCCCTGTCTATGGGATTTTTCAGGCAAGAATACTGGAGTGGGTTGCCATTTTCTTCTCCAGGGTATCTTCCTGACCCAAGGATGGAACCCAGGTCTCCTGCATTTCAGTCAGATCCTTTACCATCTGAGCCACCAAGGAAGCCACCTGATACAAAGAACTAACTCATCAGAAAAGATGCTGCGAGAGATGGAAGGCAGAAAGAGAAGTGGGTAGCCAAGGATGAGATGGTTAGCAAGCATCACCAACTCAATGGACATGAATCTGAGAAAGCTCCAAGAGATGGCGGAAGATAGAGGAGCCTGGCGTGTTGCAGCCCACGGGGTCTCAAAGAGTCGGACATGACTCAGTGATTGAACAACAGCAGCCAATAATGGAGTAAGAGAGAGGCTGGACCTTCAGACCCAGGAGGACACACTCACAGGCTCCCCTTCTTCCCCCCACCCGCCTTCTCCCAGTGAGTCCCTCCTCGCTTCCCAATGCCCCTCCTCTCTGTCCTTTGCTACCTCCATTCCTTTCCCGTCCCCTTGAGTACGAATGCTTCCTTCACAGACTCATAAGAAACCATAAATATGTGTATTTGCCAAAACTCCATCCTCCTCTTTCTTCTTTTCTTGTCCATTCTCTCAGAAATCCTTTCTAATAGCACATATTTACTTCCACGTTAATGGCATGATTAACAGTTCTGTGCCAGACTGCTCTACTTTATTCTAACTGTAGAACTATAGGAAAGGTATTTAAAATCACTGCCTCAGCTGTTCAATCTTTAAAATAGGGAGTCTAATAGTACCTTTTTATAAGGGGCCATTGTATGCATTGAAGGAAATTATACAGGTACATTGCTAAGAAAACTGCCAGTAGAAATATCAGCCATTTCTTAAAGTACTGGCACTGTAATTTCTGAATGCAGATGACTCTCAGATCCTTACCCACACTGAGAACCCTCACCATCAACTCAAGGTCCAAATGTCTAAGTATGTACCCATTACATTTGTGTGTCTCAAGCCTGCTATTTTGTGTATATTCCCCAACTCAGTCCTCATTCACTCAACCACCAAGGCCAAGCCCAAAGAATATGACCCTCCTCCTTGCTTTCTCCAACCACAATGCAAAAAGGAGAGAAAATGAAGGTAGGAAGAGGATCTGGGAGATGCAGGCAGAGTAGGATCCCAGTGATAAGTCAGTCACTCCACGGCCTGGAGGAGGCACCCTGACGTCACCTACTTCAGTGTTCTCCAGCAAACCAGCATGCTGCAGAAAACACTGCTTCTTCACGTCCCACGGAGACCGGCAGCTTACCCCAGCCCAAGAGCGAGCAGCATGGTCCTTGCAGAGGCTGGCGTAGCAGAGGCAGAAACAATGCCCACAGAAGCCAGCTCGAATCTGTGCCACCTTTCCATTCCCTAAACCCCTCCTCAGCTGAACTTCCTCTGCTGCTGCATCCAGGCTGGAGTCTCCTCCCCTCTCTGCTCCTGTGTGTGTGTGCATGTGTGTGCACATGTGTGTGCATGCATGTGTGTGCCTATGTGTGTGTGCATGTGTGTTATGACCACCACTCAGCAGCAAAGCTCTCTTGGTCACCTGATTCTTGTTACTTTCACAGACCTTGGGGGGGCTCATATTCTGCCTCAAGTCTGATTGCAATGAGTCTTTCTAACATCCTGATCTCCTTTCAGGAATATTGAACACAGGGTTCTCCATCTGCAAAAATAGCTTCTCTCCCTCTAATACCTTTTGGATAGCTCCCTTCCTGGGAGATGAGTAGAACATTGCAATATTACGGGTCACATTGTAATGAGACCAGGGGAGGTGTTTTCTCCTGTAGCAGCCCCCACCTCACAATGGTTCCACATTAATATTGAGATCTTCCCAGGCTTGGAGCTCTCCCGTATGTTGGTAGCTCCATGTGGAATATCTCACTTCCTTCTAATCACCTTGTTAAACCCTATTCATTCTACCATCTTATTTCCATTTCCTGTTAGCATCTCTCCAGAACTCCTCTTGAGAAATCTTTACTCATCTCTGGACCACTGTGTTCAGTTGCCCAAGTTGCTCACTGCACAACTCCAGTGAGTGCCATTCCCATAACCGTTCACATTGGAATCGGTCTGAATCATGCCCTCTGGGGGTGTGCAGGGTACAACCAATATGACTTAATACTCTTTGGTACCAAACCGATATCTTCTTTGGTTCTTTTCGAGAAGGACACTCCTCTTTTTGTGTAATTTCTTCTTTCCTCCTGCTGGTCTCCCCCCTACTGAATTCCGTGCCTCTAATTAGCAGGGTTGGATGGCATCACCAACTCAATGGACATGAGTTCGGGTAAACTCTGGGAGTTGATGATGGACAGGGAGGCCTGGAGTGCTACAGTTCATGGGGTCGCAAAGAGTCAGACACGACTGAGTGACTGAACTGAACTGAATCAGCAGGGAGCATGTTTTTTTTTGTTTTGTTTTTTTTCAGTCTGTCCAGCACCACACGACTCCAGGCACAAGTGGCTCTCTGTAAATAGATAAGTGAATTCATTGATGAGTTCATAGTAAATGAATCATAAACTCCCCACTTACTCCTCAACCACACTGGTCACTTAACAAACACTTTTGAGCAATTGTGCCATTGATAGGAGAGAGGGGAAAAGAGAGAGGCTGCTCAAATGGAAGCCACAAAAAGAAGAGTGTTCAATTACAAACTGAGTAGACCCTGATGAAAAAAGTCTCCTAACCATCATGCCTGATTCTGACCAGATGGGCGGCCCTCTACCCGCCTGTATGAACAAGAGGATGAGAAAAGCCAAGTAAAGCAGGCAGATAAACAAATGGTCCAGAAGGAGATATCTTGTGCCTTGCGGGGAGATGTAGGCATTCTGGCACTTTACCCTTGAAAAAGTCAATGGCGTCTCTCTGTGGAGGCCTTCTAACAAGAATGCCCTGCCTTCTATTTGCAAAGATAAACCTTCGGAACAAGGCTCAGCCTGTGGGCGGATCTGGGCTCTCGGATGAGCATGCCCTGCCGTGATGGAGTTGAGCCATTTCCTCTGCACCAGAGGCTGCAACTAGGAATTAGCAAATGACTGACCCAGCTGTGCTGGAAGAAGCACAAGCTGGAATCAAGATTGCCAGGAGAAATATCAATAACCTCAGATATGCAGATGACACCACTCTTATGGCAGAAAGTGAAGAGGAACTAAAAAGCCTCTTGATGAGAGTGAAAGTAAAGAGTAAAAAAGTTGGCTTAAAGCTCATTCAGAAAACGAAGATCATGGCATCCAGTCCCAACACTTTATGGGAAATAGATGGGGAAACAGTGGAAACAGTGTCAGACTTTATTTTGGGGGGCTCCAAAATCACTGCAGATGGTGATTGCTGCCATGAAAATTAAAAGACACTTGCTCCTTGGAAGGAAAGTTATGACCAACCTAGACAGCATATTGAAAAGCAGAGACATTACTTTGCCAACAAATTTCTGTCTAGTTAAGGCCATGGTTTTTCCAGTGGTCATGTATGGATGTGAGACTTGGACTGTGAAGAAAGCTGAGCACTGAAGAATTGATGCTTTTGAACTGTGGTGTTGGAGAAGACTCTTGAGAGTCCCTTGGACTGCAAGGAGATCCAACCAGTCCATTCTAAAGGAGATCAGCCCTGGGATTTCTTTGGAAGGAATGATGCTAAAGCTGAAGCTCCAGTACTTTGGCCACTTCATGCGAAGAGTTGGAAAAGACCCTGATGCTGGGAGGGATTGGGGGCAGGAGGAGAAGGGGACAACAGAGGATGAGATGGCTGGATGGCATCACTGACTCGATGGACGTGAGTTTGAGTGAACTCAGGGAGTTGGTGATGGACAGGGAGGCCTGACATGCTACGATTCATGGGCTCGCAAAGAGTGGGATATGACTCAGAGACTGAACTGAACTGAACTGACCCAGCTGGGAAAAGTGTTTAGTTAAAAAAATTACCTTAAATATCCTTAGTCTATTTTTAGTAGACTTCCGGTTGACGAAATGCAGATCCACCGAGCCTCCACTGCAAGGTTCCAAATTAGAATCCCTCACACGCCGCCGCAGAGCACACAGAGAAGGCCGCAGAGATGGTCACAGTGCGTGCAGAGACGGTCCAGGACTGGGTCATCAAGAAATAAACATTGCCTGCGCTCTGGAGTCCTCTAGCCTTGTTCCCTACGTATTGTTTCGATTCAGACTATTTCTGGAAACAAGATAATGGTCTCCTGGCTACCGAATTGTCCCCAGGCGCTGCTGGGAAGCTTGGGAGCGGGGATATGCTAGGAGCAGCTGTAGACAGGAATCTCTCCCCTGGGTCCTCCACCTCCCAGGAGCATAGATCTGCTCTTCAACATCCACCCCAGAGAGTTCTTTTCCGTTTTAGGGGAGGATGGAAGGACCACTTTAGCATATTTACAGTAGTCAAAAACGATGAGGTGAAGGAAAAGAGTTCTATCAAGAGAAGAACAAACAGGATCTTGAAACATCTATTTGTAGAAAGTCTGGTACCTCCCAGGAGCATAGATCTGCTCTTCAACATCCACCCCAGAGAGTTCTTTTCCGTTTTAGGGGAGGATGGAAGGACCACTTTAGCATATTTACAGTAGTCAAAAACGATGAGGTGAAGGAAAAGAGTTCTATCAAGAGAAGAACAAACAGGATCTTGAAACATCTATTTGTAGAAAGTCTGGTTAAGGAGCCAAAAGCCAGAGTTTTAAGATCACTCATGTAAATACCTCCCAGGGTGTCTTCCCTGATTAAGGATGTGTGAGGGTTATTGAGTTTTGAATTAGATGCACTTTAATAAAACAGTAGAATGTTCTTATCTGATTGCACCTGTATTGATTGTGTTAAAGAGGTCTCTCCTTGGATCAGGGTCAATGACTTGACATAAACTTACTAGGGACTCAGGCTGGTATTAGTTTTCAGATTCTTGTAAGCTATCCAATTTGTTAGATTTCAGTAATCTAAGGAACATGACTGCATTCCTCTTGGTGAATACTTTTTTCTTTTTTGCCTGTGTTTTATCNTTCCAGTCCTGTGGCCACTGCTGAGTTTTCCAGATTTGCTGGCATATTGAGTGCAGCACTTTCACAGCATCATCTTTCAGGATTTAAAACAGCTCAACTAGAATTCCATCACCTCCACTAGCTTTGTTCGTAGTGATGCTTTCTAAGGCCCACTTGACTTCACATTCCAAGATGTCTGGCTCTAGATTAGTGATCACATCATCATGATTATCTGGGTCATGAAGATCTTTTTTGTACAGTTCTTCCGTGTATTCTTGCCACCTCTTCTTAATATCTTCTGCTTCTGTTAGGTCCAGACCATTTCTGTCCTTTATCGAGCCCATCTCTGCATGAAATGTTCCCTTGGTATCTCTAATTTTCTTGAAGAGATCGCTAGTCTTTCCCATTCTGTTCTTTTCCTCGATTTCTTTGCATTGATCACTGAAGAAGGCTTTCTTATCTCTTGTTGCTATTCTTTGGAACTGTGCATTCAGATGCTTGTATCTTTCCTTTTCTCCTTTGCTTTTCGCCTCTCTTCTTTTCACAGCTAGTGTATATATGTCAATCTCAATCTCCCAATTTACCCCACTACTCCCCTTCTCTCACCCACCCCACCATGTCCATCCATCTATTCTCTGCATCTGCATCTCCATTTCTGCCTTGCAAATAGGTTCTCTGCACCATTTTTCTAGATTCCACATATATGTATGTGTGCTAAGTTGCATTAGTTGTGTTAGACCCTTTGCAACCCCGTGGACTGTAGTCTGCCAGGCTCCTCTGTCCATAATACCTCTTAAATCCATCTGCTGGTCTCCAGCCTTGCTGTCCCTGCTGTAGTCCTAGCTGCCTTTATCCCTAAGCCCGATCGCTGTTGCAGCCTTGTTACTGGACTGCGGCATCCTCTCCTACTCTCTTCCAGGATTTCTCCTCCCAGCAACCAACCTGACATTCTGAAAATAGAAAAACAGTTGTGATTAAGTCTTTTAAGAGGGACCCATCAGTCTCACAATGAAGACCTGAATCCCCTGAATCCTTGCCCTGAACTATCAGGCCTCACAGGATCTGGCCTTTCAGCTCACCAGCCTCCCACCTCGATCCCCCATCCTTCCCTAAATGGGGGGGGTGGGGGAATTGGCCCTTCCTAGCCCCCAGATGCATGATGCTTTCCACTGTGGGGTTCTGCACATGTGATTCTTCTGTTTGGAATGCTTTCCCCTCCCCCAACTTTGGCCTAGCTCATTCCTGGTCAAACTTCAGTTCTCAGCTCAAAGTCAGATTCCCTCATAGCTCACAGCTCCCTAAGCAGGCAGTTTCTCCAGAGGCCTTATTATTCTGTAATTATGCAACTCTGAATGAGGCTTGGACTCAGGTATGCCCAGTCACATGGGGGCAGGGAGATATCTCTTTGATTCAAGCTGTCATCCCAGCACTAGAACAGTGTCTGATTCTAGCCAGAGCTCAATATCTGTTCTTTACTTGAATGAGTGGACCCTCCTAACAACCCTAAGAAGTAGGTTTTTATTATCCTGATTCCTGCACAGCTCAGAGACACTCAACAACCAACCTGGTCATACAGCAATTTGTAGCAGAGCCATAATTTAAACAGGGTCAAGTTACATCTAAAGCTCTCGATCAATATTTTTTCCTGACCTGTCCCTCTGTGTCAGTGAGACCTGCAGGCCAGAAAGCTCCCAAGGCTTCTTTCCTCCTGACCAGGTACTTCCCACATTGGAGGAGAGGGTAACAAACCATGTGGAAACTTGAGTCAGGGCTGGGGAGAAGGAGAGAGCATGTGAATCCCTGCCTTTCCAGCACCCAACCCCCACACCCCTCCTTTTGGTCTTACTAACATTGATCTGAGTGCCTACTGTATGCCTGGCACTATTTTAAATGCTTTACATATGTCTGTTTAATGAAGTAGATATTATCATTTCCATTTTTCAGATGTGAAAACTGAGGTCCAGACAAAAATAAATAACTTGCTGAAAGCTACACCATAGATCAAGGGAGAGCTGGGACACAAACCAAGGCAGCCTGCCTCCAGAGCCCACATTTCATCTTGGGAAAGTTTCTCAGCTACGTGGTCTTCAGCCTTGGTGTGATGGACAGTCATGCTGCTCAGCGCTCCCCCTAGATGAGGGGTGAGCTTATGAGGCAATCTTTTCCCAGGGCTGTTCAGTGTTGAGGGACAGGACAAGGGAAACTGCACTCACCGCTGCGTCCTGAAGGTGGGCCCCCAAAGGGATCGTCATCAGTTCCTGCTCCTGAGTCCCTCACCTCAGGGCTGTCCCAATTCCAGGCTTTTCCTGAGCCTAGTTCTCCAGGCTTCATGTCCATTCTATGGGCTTCCATAAGGCATATGAAGAAGTTCCTCTTCTGCTTATGAGAATCAATTTCTGTTTCTTACAACCAAAATGTCCTAATACAGTAATAACCAACCTTTTTGGCACCAGGGACTGATTTTATGGAAGATAATTTTTCCACACACTGGGGTGAGGGGAGCAGGTGGAGGGTGGAATTGTTTTTGGATGATTCAAGTGCATTACATTTATTGTACACTTATGTTTATTATTATTGCATCAGCTCCACCTTGGATCAGCAGGCATTAGGTCCCGGAGGTTGGGGACCCCTGATCTCATAGACACTCCCCAGAACTCCAGCTCAGAGCCTGTCACAGGGACAGCTGAAAGAGCTGGTGGCGGGTGGCAGGGGCTTCCACAAGTCAGGGAGTAGGGGTGAGGGAGGGAAGAAGCTGGTGCTTGCACCTCAGAGGCAGGCAGCCCCAAGAATGGCAGTGGGCAAGAAGGAATGGCAGGCAAGGTAGCTTTGGCACTGTGCAGGGCCGAGTTAAAATGACACAAGTCAGGCAGGCAGTCTCTTTGGCAGGTACAGTTTGTACAAGGGCTCTTGTGAAGCTGCCTTCATTATCAGCACAGAAGCTGGGCAGGAACGCCGTGTGCTACTAGGGGGCTGTCACCATTAAATGAAAGTGAAGGATGCGGTCACCAAACAGCCCCCCAGGCATCCCACTGAGAGGCAGGCACGTTAGCCAACAGGGCCAGGACATCCCTCCTTCTGCAAAGTGAGCTGACGCTAATTACACTCCTCAGAAGATCTCCCTCAGTATTATACAAGTGACAACCTTTATATAATCAGATCTCACTATAGGAATTCATAAGTAATCCCGTCCCCTCCCACTTTCTGCACCACCCTAAAACAAGCACAGAGGGAAGATGAGATGCTGACTCAGCAGACATTTATGTCTGTGCCAGAACCCAGGCCAGGTGTTGGGAGCAATTGTTTGCAAACCTGGGTAGCACATCAAAATCACACGTGGGACTTGTAGCAACACAGAAGCACACCCCCCCCCCACCTCCACCCACCTCAGACCCAGCTGAGGACTTTACTGAATTAGAATATCTAGGGGCAGGGAATGGCAGGTGAATTTTACATAAGCTCTCAAGTGAAAGGTAAATGAGGTCAGAGAAGCAGTCAGGAGGAGTGGGCTGTGATGGGGGACAAATAGTTTAGATTTTATTCAAAATGAGCACAGAACCCATCTGGAAGTTTTATCAGAAAAATGGCATGGTCTGACTCACCACTTAGAAGGGTCATTCTGTAGCTGCCATGATCATGCATGTGTGTAGATGGAGTGCAGCAGGAGTGCCAGCTGGGAGGCTAATTGGGTGACTGCAATTGTCCCAGGGAGACAGTTGGCTGGTGGCCTGGATCAGCTGACTGACTGTTGGATTATTTTGAAGGTAAAGTGATAAGATTTGCTGATGGATTAGATGTTGGGTATAAGAAAGGAGTAGTCAATGGTGATGCTGGGGTTTCTGATTTGAATTACCAGAAGGATGGATTTGCCAGAACTGAGATAGAAAATGCTGTGGCAGGAGCAGATTAGGGGTCCGTTTTGAAGATATATATCTGAGATGCCTGTTAACTATGTGAGTAGAGAATTGGGTATAAGAACCTGGGAGTATTGGAGTGGGGTGGCCCTTGACTTTCTGGGCTAGTTTTCAATTCTAGTTTGAAAATCCTCCTCCTCATACACACACACACATACTTTATCCTGAATGCTTCAATGAAGTGGATTTCATTTTCTGACCTCCCAAGGGGAATAAAACTTATGTTGACCAATCAGAGCCTGCATTGTCTTTCCATGGAAATGGATCTAGAAATTGGCCTGAGACTCCTTGAGAGCCAGAGATGCCATAAGAATTTTGCAAAGACTTCTGGGTAAAGAATTTGAAGCAGAGAAAATGAAAGAGCCAAGGCCCCTGCAGCTGTCCTGTGACTGTGAGGAGTGAAAGGGGCTGAGCATGAGAGAGAGGGAGATAGAGACCAGGCACTGGCAATCAAATTATGGCTGAATCATTCTTTATCTCTCTTGTTTACTTTGTGTTATGTGAGCCACCAGTAAATTCTCTTCCCCCCAAAAAGTCCCATCTGATTCTGATATAACACATCTGTGGACAAATATTTAGGTAATAGGCTATGGGATAGACATGGTCCTATACCATTGCTACTCAAATGTCATCTGTAGTGAGTTCGTCATGCAGAATTTGGCAAAGATTATTAAACTTGAAAAATTCTTTTAAAAAGTCAATTCTAAAAACCTTATTAGAATTGGAAAAATCTCAAACCCCAGCCCAGATATAAAGAATCAGAATCTGCATTTTAACAAGATCTCCACATGACTGGAATGCACAAATAAGCATGAATAGGCCATGAGTTGCTTGCTTGTGCTCTTCCTGGGGGAAAAAAAGATATCTTTGTGATATAAATAAGTAACAATGCCAGAGTGCATGGGCACTGGCAAAATTGTCTCAGGAGCAAAAGTAATAACTACAGTTTACTGTGCACTTACTATGTCCTTCACTCTATTAAATCTTTTGTACATATTATCTCATTAATCCAGAATTAGATATTATGGCTCATCTCACTTTAACAGACAAGGAAACCAAAACTCAGGGAAATTAACCGCTTCCTTGAAGTCACACTTCCCTTATAGGAAGTGGCTGTATGGTGAACATTTATTGCTTTTTGCTCACCTCACCTGCAGTCCCCCTTCATTGGTACAGCTGGCCCCAAAAAGGACTGCCTCTCCCCATCGGCACCCCCACTCCCAAGCAGGCTCCATGCCTGACCAGTTAGCTCACCTTATCCCTCTGCTCAAGGAAACTAGTTCCAATTCGTACTTAAGTCAATTCAATACTCATCAGCTCAGAATTTTTTCTGGACCTATGGAGAAAGAAAATGTTATCTTTCTGATGCGAAAACTAGATAAAATGTGAGTCTGATATTGCTGCCACAATTAGGGGCCTGGAAATGAATCCAGTTGTAAAAAAAGGCAGGTTCCTAATGACTTTGCTTGAGGTGTCTGGATTGGACACACCCAGATTTAATTATCCTTGTTGTTTTGTTTGTAATGGGATTCAGTAAATTCTTTAGGGAGGATAGCATTAAGACCAGTTTGAGTTGGGTTTCTATGATTTGAAGCCATAAGAGTCCCGATGAATATAGCAACAAAGGCAGCCCACAAAAGCAGCTCTGCTTGACTCAAAGCCTGTTCTCTTAACCAGTGCCCCCTTCTCTGCCATAGAAAGGCGGGTAAATCCCAAAGGTCATGACCAGGAGGAGTTCACAGTGGTGTGGCAGCGAGAGGGTTAAGTCAAGGAGTTCAGACAACTTAAGCCCCTCACCCTAATTTCCTATCCTTCTCTGTACTGTTCTCCCTTCAGCTGGACTTCGGGCAAGGTTGGCCCCCTGCCTGGGCTTTTCTGCTGGACCTGTAGCGCAGAGCCGGTGCTGGGCCTGCATGCAGTGTCGTGAGGATTGTTGAATAAATGTGTGATTGACAGCGCCAGGCTAGCTGGGTATTTCCGTGGTAAATATTTTGCAGTCTGAACATACATGCCCTTTCTCGAGAGCCTGAGATTCACACCGTTGTCACTTCTGCCCAGAGTGCTGCCTCTTTCCATCTTGGAGAGAGTCAAGAGCCTGCTTTCTGTCTCGTGCATATGAGTCCCCAGGCCTCATTCTCCTTTCTTAGTCCCCACCTCACTGCCCACTTTTGCTCCAAGCAGAGTTAAAGTTCCAGGAACGGTACTCTGGCTGCTTCCCACCTCTGCAGCAGACCAAGGTCTATTTTCTCCTTGTTCTCTTGGTCATGCTTGTCTGTTGCAGGGTAACTTCAGTGGGAAAAAATCCAATCATTCACAACTCACTTCAGTTTTCCCTAGTGCACGCACGGTTAGCTGAATTAAACAAAAACAAACAACAAAACAGCATCTGAAACATTCTTTGGGCCTGTAGATGATAAGAGGTCAGTTTTCCAGCCCCCATCTTTAACCCCAAGGCTTCCAGCATGCTTTTCTTCTGAATGGATATGCTTCTGGTGGGTGACATGTTTAATGGCTCCTCTGAATTCCTGAGGAGAAGGGAACAATGAGAAGACACCTCTGGTCTAATGGATTATGATCGGATGGCTAATTTCTAATCAGCCATTTGTATATTTGTATCAGGGAGGTAAAGAATCTGCCTGCGATGCAGAGACCCTGGTTCAATTCCTGGGTCAGGAAGATCCGCTGGAGAAAGGATAGACTACCCACTCCAGTGTTCTTGGGCTTCCCTTGTGGCTCAGCTGGTAAAGAATCCGCCTGCAATGTGGGAGACTTGGGTTCGATCCCTGGGTTGGGAAGATCCCCTGGAGAAGGGAAAGGCTACTCACTCCAGTATTCTGACCTGGAGAACTCCATGGGCTGTATAGTCCATGGGATGGCAAAGAGTAGGACACGACTGAGTGACTTTTTCTCACTCATTCATTTGCATATTAAGCCAGCCCCTACCATTCAAGGTTCTATTCCAAACCCTGCAGACAAAGTGTCACCCAGGACAGACCAGGTCTGTATTCCTAGGGAGGGAGAGAAACAGCAAACCAACAAACAGATAAATGAGCATTTCAGGGCAATGAAATAGAGCTCAATTGGTAATAGAGGAAGTGGTCTGGTGTCAGAGAGAGTAATCAAAGGTGGCCTGCTGAGACCTGAAAGAGAAAGAAATGGCCCCGAAGGATCACCCGGTGCAAAGGTTATAAGACAGGAGAGAGCTTGGCGTATTCTAGGAGCTGACAGAAAGCCAGAACGAGCTCCTCTGCAGGAGAGAAAAACAATAGAAGGTGAGCTCCTTGAGGTCAGCTGGAGCTGGATGAGAGAGGCCCAGCCAGCCACTGTAAAAAGGCACAGTGCATTGTGGAAGCACAAGATGGTTCACACAGTGTGGTTTTGGTTTATGTTTTGAGAAGCTCACTCTGGCTACCGAGGGAAGAATTAATTATGAGGGGCCCAAAGAAGATCCATGTGACAGCTTTGAAAGCTAGTCACCAGGTGGCTTTCTCTGCAGGCTGAGGCTGGTGACAGATGTAAGGTGGAAATTCAGACATGAAGACCCCCATTGCCCCTATAGAGGTCATATCTGGAGGTGCTATGGTCTCCCTCCTGGGGAAACAGGCTTGCTTCTGTCCTCAGCCTGGATCCCAGCTTCTTATGACAAGAGACAGGGACATATTTAGGCAATCAAGAAAAACAACTACAAACTTCACAGCCTCAGAACACACAACTGTCACTCATCCTGATGCTGGAGGTGATTTAGGTGGACTTGTCGTCCCACTTATGAAGCACGGAGAACCCAGAAGGAAAAGAAGGAAAAGCAACAGACACTCAGATGCCACATGAAGGCTGAGCTGCAAGCCTGCACCCACAGCTCAATTGGTATTGCTAACGCACCCTTTCCCTTGGCATCTTCAGAATAAGTAAATAATCTGTCTACCTGAAATGAACTCCTTCAAAAAGAGAGAGTGAGTGAGCATTTGGAACATTGCTGAGACTTAAATTGACCAACTTTGATCAAGATGAGTTAGTAAAATTGTAGGCTCCTCATCAGCTGCATTTTAATTCCATATTTGGAGTCATTATAAAATCATCTGAACTTCTCAGTGGAAGTACACTTTGGGGAGTTTATTTTTGAGCCTCTCAGAATACAAAGGAGAGTCTTCCAATACAGGATCTGGGCAGAGCACACAGCTCCCTTTTAAATGAGGAGGACACGATGCCCAGTTGTTTCTCCTTCTAATTCCCTCTTCCCTCTGTGTAAATTTCCCTGAAAGCAGGCAATTTCTGATGATGGAATAAAGGGCTCTTAGAGCCTCACCTGAGGAAGCAGATTGCTGCTGCCAAGCAGAGCATTCCAGAAAACTCTTTGTTGGGCTGAACACCCAGGTGGACACTGAGTCAAGAGAGGAGGGGGGGTTTGGGGAATCTTTGATTTTCTTTAGATGAAACCAACTCCACCTCCACAGTCTGCTTGTGTGCTTAGTCACTCAGTTGTGTCCAACTCTTTGAGACCCCATGGGCTTTAGCCCGCCGGACTCTTTTGACTATGGGATTCTCCAGGCAAGAATACTGGAGTAGGTAGCCATTTCCTTCTCCAGGGCATCTTCCCAACCCAAGGATCAAAACCCAATCTCCTGCATTGCAGGTGGATTCTTGACCATCTGAGCCACCAGTTAATCCAAAATGTGAAGGGACTTCAGAGGTCATTCTGCATTTAGCTAGAGCAAAACCCCAGAAATCCCATTCTCAGCCACAAGCCAGGGTCTGCTGGGGAATATCAGATCCCCAATTGATCAAGCTGCTGCGTGGCTACTGCTTATACCTGACTACTCTGTTGGCACCATGGAAAATCCTGCTGGGCTTCACCAGCTGATTGGTGCCACCACCAGGGGCTTCAACCCTACCCACTGCCACAGACTTGATGGCTTGATCCTTGATTAAGCAGTCAATCGACCAATAGTGAATCATGTTATTAGGTGTTACCCTTTAAAATAAAATATTGCCCCTGCCCTCTAAGGAGCTGACCATATGTTGAGGGCAGGATGGGGCAAGCTGCATGCAAGAAAGACTTGTGTTATAATGTCAACTGCAGACAACTAGTACAATTCAATTATTCAATTTCACTCTATAAAATGTGACTCTTCATGAGGATAGTGGTAATCTCAAGAAGTGTACAATGTTTCAAGCCTGCCTTCCAGAATCCCATGGTCCAAAGTACCGTAATTCTTTCTTTGTTTGTTCAGGAAATACTGTTCATGCTGACTCTATTCCAGGCAGTGTGATAGGCATTGAGAATATAACTATAAATAAGGCAATAACAAGCTGGATACTTTCATGGAGTTCAGTCTGGTGGATCAGACAAGCGCACTCACCATGCAACCAGTAATCCCTCCCTCCTTCCTCCTCACCCACTCACATGTTCATCATTCAATCAGGGAACATTTATTGAGCATCCACCAACTCTGACATTGTGCCAGGCTCTGGATGCACTGTGAGAAACCACAGATGACAGCTGATGCCCCATGAAGCTTAACATCCAAGTGGTCAGGGTGTGACCTGAACAAGAGAGTTCAGGGGGTCATCAGAGAGTCAAGCCCTGATGGGTGGCATTCAGAGAGGACTTCGTACATGGGGTGGACCTCAAGTTCAGATTGGAGCCTGCTCTCCTACCCTGCTCCCTCCCTCTGCTCCTTCTCCCTGAACTCTTCAGGGTTGAGAAAGATGAACAAAGATCCCCCTGGGCTCTGGACTGTGGTCACACACCTGGAAGTTCTTTCTTTGTAATCATAAAGTTCTCCTTCCTGACTTCAGCTGCACAGTGTCTTCTAACTGCTGCCAGAAGTGTTTTCTCAGCGTGAAGACCTAGCAACAAATCCAAACACCAACCCATATGTCTAGTCTTGGCCTTTTCCTCACTGTCCCTGCTCACTACTTTCCCAGGGTCAAAGGTGGGACTTCCAGGGACAGGCTGAGCACAGAATGAAACAGGAAGAGATGAGAAGTGCAGTTGCCCAGGAAGGTTTCCCGGCCAGCCCAGGGTGTGGAAGCACGTCCACGTCAGCACCCCTATCAGTGATGGGGTGCTTCCAGGACTGAGAGGCCCCCCAAAGGGCAGTTCCACTGGCTGGGTCCATATCCTGCAACCAGGCCAGTCACTCCTGACACAATCACAGGAGTCCTACTCTGTGCCCACCACAGGGGGCACAGGGCCAAGCAAGGTGCATGGGATGCAAGCAGCTCACCCTCTTAATGAACACAGATATGTTCCTCTCTCAAATCATCCCACCCTCTCCTTCTCCCACAGAGTCCAAAAGACTGTTAGCATTGAAACGTGTATAGCCTCATACGTGAAACAGATTGCCAGTCCAGGTTCGATGCATGAGACAGGGTGCTCAGGGCTAGTGCACTGGGATGACCCTGAGGGATGGGATGGGGAGGGAGGTGGAGGGGGGTTCAGGATGAGGAACCCATGGCTGATTCATGGGTTTGCCATTCAACGTGTGGCAAAAACCACTACAATAGTGTAAAGTAATTAGCTCCAATTAAAATAAATAAATTAATTTTTAAAATAAAAATGGCATCATTAAAAAAAATGAACACAGATATGTAAACAGCACTCATACCCAAAGGGAAAGCAGATATGAAGCTAGAGTATTCATCCACAGTGGTTGATGCAAATATATGGGCAACAGGGATGGAGATGAAAGACACTTCCAGGGTAACATCCTCCTGTTCTCATGATTAACTGCAGGTGGGTGGGGAGATGAATGTGCACGGGGAAGAGAGGACACGGGATCCCAACTCACATGTTCTGCGTCCCTTCCCCCTGTGGTTTTAGCTCTCCTGTCTGCTTGACGTTCCTTCAAGTCTTGCTTCTGTGATAGTGACAGCTCTACTGTGGCCATTGCTCCTCACTGTTGCTTCCATTTATTCAGCACCTACCTTGCCACAGGCAGTGCTGAGCATTTTTATACCTTTTGGCAACCACGCTGCTGTGTAGATATTATTGTTCCCATTTGAAATGTGAGCAAACTGAGGCTCACATAGAGTGTGTGTGTATCTTCAATGAGGAGCCCTGTGCAAAGAGGCTAAGACACCTTTGTCATCGTCTCCAGAAAGCTTTTCTTTCCCACTGAGTTGGCTCAAAGGAAGGGCACCTCCACTTTCCCTCCCAGCTTGACCTTCCCGTTCAAGGGCACAGCTGGCCTCCGCAGACCCGGTAAAAGGTGGCACTGCTTTGTTTGAAAGCTAGTAGGGGTGACAAACGCAGCCTGGAGGTGTGTGGCGGATGGGGCACGGGGAAGACGACTCACCGACTGATCAGAAAAGTCAGGTCACCTGGAGGATACCCTAGACATCTAATCCACCCCTTGCATCTAGGAGTTGAGGAAAACGCGGTTCGGGCTGGGGGAGGAAGTAGTATCAGGACGCGCTTTGCGCCAGGGGTCGAGAGCAGGGCGCCGAGTCTCACCTTAGCTGGGTGTGCGAGTGGGGGCGGGGGTCCCAGGACCCCGCCCTGTATGCGCGGAAAAGCCCGGCCCCGTCGCTCAGCCCAGCACTCTCTCGCCTCTCCACTACCCCATAACGGTAACAATTAAGGAGCGGGATGAGGCTCCCTCTCCATCTGGGTAATTATGTTCTCATTAGGAGCCAATCCGCCCGGGCTACGAGCATCAGCTCCAGCGCAGCTTGGAGGGCGCGCTCCCAGCTCTGCTAACAGTGGAAGCCCCGGCGAGCGACCGAGCC
>SJXQ01011163.1:56383-85692 GCA_006408695.1 Aepyceros melampus | reverse complement strand
TTGAACACGTGTGGACGCGAATGCCGGGCTTCCAGGCGCTGAGGACATAGTGATGAGCGAAATCGGACGAGGCCTGCCTTCGTGCCTCTTACAGTCTAGTGCAGGAGGCACTGGCAAGTACAGTGGCATCGCAGACAGGTTCATTTCCCTGCTACCATTTTAATCTTTTGCACTTAAAATTTTATACTTTGCATCCGCATTTTATTTACTGTGCACCTTTGTGGCATGTTCTGTCCACGTGTACTTACATACTGTTGCCTTGCATATAGACACCAAATCTTGTGATTTGTGGGCGAGTTTTCAAGGGTGATTTTGAAATTTCAAGACTGAGGAATTTTTACCTCACGTGTTAACTTAGAGCTTTACACACAGGTAGTCAACACAGTAAAGCACAGCTTTGCTAAGTGACAGAGAGAGGGGAGCTACAGAGGTGGTGAGAGGAAAGGCGTGGAATGCAGGCGGTTAACCTGCCATTAGGTGGAAGCTGGAGGGCGATCAGACCTCTCGGTCAAGTCCAAAGCAAGAGGCTTCGGACCGGAATGAGGGGCGGGCGGGAATGCTGTCCCCCGGAGCACCCGGCGCTTGGGTCACCGCTGGGCGACTTTGAACCCGCGTGCTCTGCCGAACCAAAGCAGACGTGCGGCAGGCGGCGGCCAGGCGCGAGCCCGTGGATCTGGGCAAACCCGGATCGCGGGCTGACAGCACCTCCTTTCGGTCTCCCGGCTCGCCGCCGGCAGGGTCTGCCGCCGCCTAGGGTAGGCTCTCCCCTACGCAGGAAGACTGCTTTGGAATGGCCAACAGCCGCACATTTCAGCTTTTGTGTCTTTGAGACTTAGATAGCTGTTTAAAGACTCATCTGGAGGTACCCATCTCGGAACCTCGCCTCTGTTGGGATACCTGCCTGCTGGGGTCACTGGGTTCGCCCAGAAGAAAGAGAAGGCGCGGGGGAAGAGGCAACAATTCTACTTCAAGTTAACTGAGAGAAAACAGTTTTTTCAAGTCAGATCTGTTTGAGACATCCCAGAAAGCGTTGCCAGCTATGATTACACCTGTGAGAGCATGAACTAATTTAGGAGGTGAGATGTGAATAATGACACTGTACCCTGTATAGCCGCGGAGCCTGGCAGCCCCAGCAGTGGAGGGTACCTGGAGAAATAACCGTGTAGAATCAACAGCGTGTGCTCAGTGCCCGGAGTCTACACACTCCGATATTCCACAGATACTGAAGGCTCTCTGGTGAGGAAGCCCGTTCTCATGGAGCTCACAAGCAGGACTGAGATTATCTAGAGAGAGATGGTGGGTCTCCAGCCTTCTCCTCTTCTTTCTCGGGGAGGCTCTAGTGGGCGTTGTCCAAGCCGGAACTGCCATCCCTATGCCACTGGGGATCTTGTATGGCCAGTCTCAGCCTACCTGCATCCCAGGCCTGCCATTCTAAGGGCCTGCTGGATCGCTTTCCTTTAGATATCCTGCAGGCATATTTAACTGACCCATACTTGGTCTCCTTCCCTATATCACCCAAACTCTGTCTCTTATCCTATGCCAGTGACAACAGGTACCACCTAGGGAGCCCCACATCTAACTTGACTCTGCTTTATGTCCTAT
This sequence comes from Aepyceros melampus, assembly GCA_006408695.1. NCBI lineage: Eukaryota > Metazoa > Chordata > Mammalia > Artiodactyla > Bovidae > Aepyceros > Aepyceros melampus. The sequence continues at coordinate 84,090 of SJXQ01011163.1, read as the reverse complement.
TTGTTTGAGTCTGTTTGGGCTTCATCATATCTGGCCTAGGATACTGCAGAAGCTTCCTAATTTATCATTCAGGGAATTAATATAAGGACTACTCCTGGCTCTGCTATAAACTGTTTGTTCTTTCATTTGATGGATAACAATTGAATTCTCTGAATATGTACTCCCCGCTTTTCTTCCACCTAAGGAAGACTTCCCTGACCACTGTATTTCAGAATGATCACGCCCCTGGCGTTGTTTGTCCCTCTTCCACATCCTATGTGTTTAAAAATAATGAATTTAATGTTAATGGATATATGCTTTCCTGAATTGTGAGATGAAATGTGATAATGTATAGGAGGAGGAGAAACCTCAAAAGCAGTCATGTTTATTTTAAATATTGTCACATTGTTACACTCAGGATTCTTTTAGCTGCAAGTGACAAAACCAATTCAAACTGGCTTAATATAAAGGACTTCACTCATTTGATGAAAAGGCCTACAGGCAAGGTTATCAGGATCTGTTTTCTAGTTTTGACTTATAGTCCAATAGATCTCTGCCAACTCAGAGCAATAGCACTGTTTCTTCAATATTTTCTGCACAAGTCGTAGAGCTGTTCTTACAGGGGTGTCAGTCACTTGCCCCTCCCCGAACATGAAGAATAGACTGTTCCATTGACTAAGTGTGGATTCAGATGTCTTCCTTCAGAAAGGGGTTTGATGTCAGGTCCACATTATCTGGAGTAGAGGAGTTCTCCAAAGAAAAATCAGAGAAAGGACGCTGGGCAAACAGGAACAATACATGTCTATTTTAGTCCCTCTCAAAGGGTCAACTGCAATATATGTCACCCCAAAAGAATAGTGATGAAGAGTGATGAAATAGCCGGAACAGTATATATGTGTTTATCTTGGTCCTTTGAGATCCACAAGATTTCAGCTAAACCTGCAATCAGGTACTATCAGCTCTGATGTTACTGAAGGGTTTGTTTTGAAATCTGAATGCACTTCGAATGGTAGAGCTGTGATAAGTATAAATAATTAACATTCTGTTTTAAAATATTTCTGTGGCAGCATTTTGTTGTTTTTTTTTTCTCCTTTTCATTTCTTAGGCTCCTAAAAAATGAAAACCTACTTTGTGTATAGGTATGTAAAATTCCTTATTATTCATTGATTAATAAAAACAAATGAGAATTTGAGCAATAAAAAATGAAAGAATTGAGTGAGGTCATGTCTGAAATTTTAAGACTAGGGGCTTAACTTGTTGAGGCTTTTCAGGTGTTGAAATGTTGGTAAAGCATTATAAAATCATCTGTCTGAGGCTTTTAAGGCAATGTGTTAGAGAGATTTAGGGAATGTCGAGTTTGCAAATAATGAATTTGTACTGTTGCTGTTAATCATTTACCTGCTGCCCTAAATGCAGCTTCATGTTTTGGTAAAGTCAAGGTTTCTTTCCCCATCCACACTCTGAATTTTTTGTCACAATGCATTTAATAAAGGAATATAACAGCTATCTTGATTCCCCTACCCCTACCCTGGAGGGGAAAAAAAAAATAACAACCCCCTATTGTTGAAATGAGAGCATTTTCAGAAAAGAGGGAATATTATGTCACAGAATATGAAACAAACTCATCCTTTTATTAACTCAGAATGGGTTCTCTAATGTTTATACACATCAGATAGCATTTCATCTCTTTTAGCCTTGGTTCAAAGGCCCAGGCAGTACCATTTCCTAGCATTTAGTTCATTTGCCCATAAAGCAGAAGAGAAAGGCTATTTTGTTCTAAAGAGTGTTAAATTTAGGATTTCAGTGGTCAAGGTCATTTCAAGTTAATATTTCAATATAGACTACAAAATGTGGGAATGATTCTAAATTAAATTAATTCTAAATTTCAAAGTATGAAATATTTTTAATTTTCACCAAATCCTTGGTCTTCCTGCATATATGTCTTTTTTGGGGCTATAGCGATTCATTTTGGATGCAACATTTTTGCTGTTTAGATTTTAAAAGTGTGTTACAGAATTAACTTTGTAATTGGACACTTTCATTCAATGCATAGAAATGCAGAATTATTTTTTAATGAAGACTAAGTTTGTGGTAACACTAATTGTTAAAAAAAAACCTCTGACCTTAAAAAAAAATCAAAGAATATATTCAAAATATCTTTAGCTCTTTAGTTAATACCAAATTATGCATTTCCCTAGCCATTGTCATCTGCTAAATTGAAAGATGCTGGCATCATCTCAAAAACGATGCCTTGAATCTGCTGGTAGGAATTTTGTGCTGGTAGGAATTTTGTATAAAGCTGTTATTCACATGTATTACATTAAGGCCAAAGGGGGAAGAAAGAAACATAAAATTATGTAATCCTACAGAACTGCTCTTGAGAGAGAAACCACATAGGTGACATCAAACACTAGTTGTTGGAATTTTTCCAAGAAGTAATTATCTGTGTGCTTTTTGGGTAGTGATTATGGGACAAACGAAGGTTCGGCCAATTCAGCAAACATTTAGGAGCGCATGAAATGTGCAAGACACTGTTTTAGGGCCTTGGCTACTGCAAAGATGAATTATCCATGATCCCTGTCCCCCCGACCCCAGACTTCATGGTTGACAGTGGTCAGGGCTGCACCCCAGGGAACCTCCATTTAAGAACTTTTGGTTCTGCTGAGAAGGCTTCTTAGTACGTGTTCTTACAGTGTAGCTTTGATTAGTTTCTGTTAACAGTTGCCCTATAACCAGAAGTTACACAAAAATTATGCACGTGTACAAAATTAATAGATTAGAGAACATTCAAACTGAATACTTCAAGTTTTACTTCAAATGCATTTGACGTTTATCAAAGAAATGATGAATGGTATCACCTGTGGGAGGCTGGATTGACTTTTGGGAAAAGCTATCACCAACTTTAATAGGGATCTTAGGGAAATTTCCCAGATCTTGACAGTTGTATAAAGATTTCCTACAGTTCAGAAGACTCTCAGGATAGAAACAAAGTCTGCCAACCAGAGGGCTTGTTGAACCAAATACCTCTGTGTTACTAGGAAGTAAACGAAAGGAAAGATTTAAATAAAACTTGAAGAGGGGGACGAATGCAGAAGAACAAGAGGGTTTTGTATTTTTTTTTTAAACAAATTATTTTCCCAAAATGGTACTTCCTGGTAGACTTCTGAGAAATGAGATCAGAGGCTCACACTTCATCCTGCCACCCAGAGTCACACCCCAGGGACAGTGACGTAACTGAGTTTCCTAGTGCTTTTTGCCTCCCCACCCCCTGCCCCCAGCTCCTCCCTGGAGCCATTCCCTTTCCTCTTTGCTGTTCTTGCGCCTAAAAGCTGACTCCTTCCAACTGGCTTCTTGTTTGGCCAGCAGAAGGAAGTCACAAGTAGGGGATCAGAGACGGGGGACAGAGAAGCTGGGGTGTTTCTTCCAGCTCCCTCCCCGCTTCAGTCTACATGGTGTGAAGCAATGACCCTGTAAAATCTCGGGTGGTGCTTCCCCCTTCCAAGATTGTACCTTCTTGCCCAGCACCCCTCTGCCTTCCTGGGCTCCAGCTCTCCCTCCTGTGATACTCTTCCCTCCCCCTGTATCTTCAGACTGAGGCTGGGAGGTTTGCCACTCTCTGGGTTCTCAGCGTCTTCTGCTGATTCTCCAGACCCTGCCAACACCTCTGTAGGTTGTCCCTTCATTAAAATCTCTCCATTCAAACTGAGTTTAATTCTTTCTGCTTCCTTCTGGGATCTCAATGATAGGCTGTATCATTACTACATCTTGCTTCACCTTCAGAACCAACAGATTTGATATATTTTATCCTCTTGTGGAACTGTTGGCTGTTTAGTGACTAGTTGGGTCATGTTAAAAGTCAGTATGAATTAAAACCCTGACACAATTTGAATTCATTTTAGGTGCATGATGTTACCAAGTTATATATTTCAAACAAAACTATTCATCTTGAGCTTTAAAAATTAAATGCTGATAAATGTAACTGTACTGTTTTCAGAATGTTAACATGAAAAAAATCAAAAGAAGCATATCTTAAAACAAATACTCCAAGTAAAATACCTCCAATGTTTACAATATAAGGATATATTAATAGCTTGAGAAAAATACAGTATTACTTTGTGAGCTCATAAAATTATTTTTAGTTTTTAAAATATAAAAACCTTTTAAGATATGAAATGTGATTTTCTTATTGAAAAGCATGATAATTACTGTTATTCAGTTTTTAAATTTTTATCTTATATTTCTTAACAAATAAGGCCTTTACTATTATTCTCTGAAATAGGTAATGGTTTAGGTTTTAAAACAACAGTTTGAAAGCAAGCCATAATAAAATATGTTTCAATATATAGGTACTTATGAGGGAATCCTTTAAGTCATCCATTCAACTTAGCTATCCATTTCATACCTGCTGCCCAGTATTGTTTGAGGTCCTTACCAAAACAGTATTAAAGGCTAGTTAGGAAATATAGAGCAATTAGAAAGTAAGCTATTCACAAATGGCAATAAAAGTTAGGATATCTATTCCGTTCTGGTGTTTACTGGTCTAGGAGAATAGCTAGTTAAATTCCTGTTTCTTTTGTTTATTGTAGTAGCATGCTGATATGTTTTAAGTAATTATAGATGTATTGAAATTTATCTGATTTTGTCAGTATATTGTAAAATTGCGGGAATATGTTTTTCTGTCCTCATGATGAAATTGGTCCTACTATTTAATGCATCAAGATGATAGGGTAGTAATGCAGTGAGACCTCTGTGGCCTTTTTAGATCAATAAAGATTGGGATTTTGTGTCTTCATCCTGGAGTATTTTGAACCTCAATATTGAACGCTAATTCTTATAAGTCAGCTGCTTTCATTTTGCAGACTGAGGCCCAGGGAGGGTGCTAAGTCGCTTCAGCTGTGTCTGACTCTGCAACCCTGTAGACCAGTCCCTTCTGTTCATGGGATTCTCCAGGCAAAAATACTGGAGTGGGTTGCCATGCCCTCCACCAGGGGATCTTCCCCACCCAGGGATCGAACCTGCGTCTCTTGCGACTCTTGCACTGGCAGACAGATACTTTACCACTAGCACCACCTGGGAAGCCCAGGGAGGGTAAGTTCCTCTAAGACAGTGCCTCTCACACAGGCTCTAAAATCAAGGGTGCCTCATAGTCAAGAAATCTGTTTGAATTGAAATAATTTAGTGGCACTTCATAGGCAAGAATCCTTTGATAAGGGGTAATCTGCCTTTAGCTCCCTCATTTGCAAAGTAGGAGTAGCAGTCAATATTTACCTTAAAGGCTGGTTTTCAGGATGGGGTGAGCTAATCTACCCGTGTGATCAGCCTACACCTGACCTGGGCTGTCCAGCCCATGTGCGCCTCTGCGCTCCTCCTCATCAGATGCCCAGCAGTTCTAGAAGGAGAGGCCCAGGTGCAGGCCCCACTGCCCCGTGCTGCTCCAGACTTTTCTTGACGTGAGCCAGCCACTCCCCTGGCTCTGTGCCCATGATTTTTTATTCTCTTGCCACATAGAAGTCCAAGCAAGAATGTCTTTGTTTGATTTCAGTAGATACAGTCCATGGCAAGTCCTCATTCCCAATTTAAAACAACAACTAATGTACCACGATACATACAGTTGGCGCAGTTTCACAGACATACCATGCACTCCTCTTTCTGTATTCATTCAACTGATGTGAACTGACCACCTCAAATACTAACAGGTATTTGTTGTGGTTGCCTGGGATACATCAGGGAACACCAGCCAAACTTCCCGCCGTCTGTGGACGTTATCTGTGGGAGAGATGTGATGTTGTGCCAGCCATGTTCTTCTCATTATGAGTTCATCCCTGCAATATTAAAGCTAAATCACTCTGATGTCATTGGATCACACAGTTATGAGACCATAGTTTTTTTCCTGCTGAAACATCGCACGACTCAAGAGTTGGCTATCTTTTTGTTTTACTGACGTTAATTTTTCTCCTATCATGAGATTTAATTGGGAAATCATCAACATTATAAACTGTATGTTGTCATTTCCATTTTTGAAGTGAAAGTCGCTCAGTCATGTCCCACTCTTTGCAGCCCCGTGGACTATACAGTCCATGGGATTCCTCAGGCCAGAATACTGGAGTGGGTAGCCTTTCCCTTCTCCAGGGGATCTCCCCAACCCAGGGATCGAACCCAGGTCTCCCGCACTGCAGGCAGATTCGTTAATAACTGAGTCACAAGGGAAGCCTGTTTCCATTTTTAAATGTAGGCAAATTTGAGGACTGGGAACCTGGCTGCCCATCAGGGAAAGGTGAAGGTAATTAGCATGTTGCCTTGGCATATTTTGTCAATGGAGAATGGTCGGCTTGGTGTTCATCTGTGGGAAGTTTTTAAAATACATTTTAATGTGCCCTTTAAATATGTCTTGTTTTAAAGATATTCCATTTTAAAACATGCTAGGAGAAGAATTTGATATCTGTGCTTGCGGTAAAAAATAGGGTACGCAGAGCCTGGGTGTCTGCTTTAGGCTCCTTCGCTCCCTCCCTCCTTTATGTTAGTGCCTGGTCGCACAGCACACTCTTGGGCTCAAGGAGTGTCTGTGCACTTGTCTTGGGAAGAACTTCCATTTTCCACTCCCATGGCTGCTTGAGTACTTTCTCATATGCCTTTCGTCACAAATGAGCTCTCTCCTCCCCATCCTCTCGGGGAACCGGAAAGGGAGGCCCTGACATTGTGCTTGTGTAAACGTCACTGAAAGCTTTCCCTGTCTCTTGCATCTTCCTAAGTGATTTCTCTGTGTTATGCTGGGACAGTAGTTCTTTAAATAGAATATTCTCCCCTGGAAATTGCCCACAGTGCTGAGAGTACACCTTGCAAAAGGTGAGTCTAGAATGTAGGATGCCTCCTCAGCATTACCTGAAGGCTGAAGTTAGGGCTCTCTGGCATATCGCAAACAAATTTATAGCAGTTCATTAGTGTGAGGAATCAGGAAAACAGGGTGCCGCCATCCCCTGTGGAAGAAGCAAAGACTTCACACCAGCGGAGATGTGAAGCTCTGAAGATGAAGCTGTTTGCATGAGCTCTCTCTCATTTATTCTGGAGAAACCCACTTGCCTAGTTTGAACCTGTTTTCTTCGTAGCACATGTCTCACTGTCTGACCAAAACGGTGTTTATATCCTAGTCACTTGGCAAAAATTCTGTCATTGCTTCAGAGAGATTCATTTTAAGCCTGAAGCATGGAGCTGGTATATAAATGTGCTTTGGTAGTCTAAGGAAACGACCTTCCTGCAAATTGACACAGATTTTTTTTTTTCCCTTTAGTTCCCCCATAATATTGTTCCTAGGTGGGGCTACCTTTTTAAACTAGAGGATAAATAGAGGCCTAAATTAGTTTGGTTATTCCCACTCATTCTAATTAAGAATCTTTGTTTCCACTCAACAAAGATATGGGAAGAAATAGGGCCTCTTCATGATATTTCTATTGTCCATTAAATTATTTCAATTGAAATGGATTTCACCACACATCTGGGACAGTTTCCAAGTTACTGCCCTTTAAAGTCTGTTGATATTAAATGGGAAGACCACATGCAAAATTATAGGATGTATGTACAGGAATTATCAAATTTCTATGAACTATTTACAGGACATGACTGTAGAATATATTAATCAGCATTTTAGTTACTGTCTTTGGTTAGGATTATGCGGTTTTTTTAGCTTTCTATAAACTTCAATAAGGGTGCTTTCATACAAATTTTTTAATGCCTTGAAAGGGAATTTCCTTTTAGCAGTATTAGAGTCCACATACTGTCCACTGTTACCATTTTCCCTCTTCCTTAACCAGTAAACCAGACCTGGGGATGATCATAGCAGTGCTTCTCAGACAGGCTAGGATTCGCAATCAGTGAATCATCTGTAATTAGAAATAGAAATCTTTCCTTCCCAGCACACGTACATCTCTTTCAGAAGTAGTTCTCTTATATGATTGATGTTTGACATCTTAGAAATTAGAATGACCTTTATTATGTACATTGCTTTAATCAAAGCATTATTTTGTGGGTTGGACTCAAGGTTACATGTTTAAGAAAAGCATCAAGTGAATACCGGAAGGAAAATCGTCTTATTCATAAACCCTTAGCCATTGAAAAGACTATTAGGAGCCTATAGGTATGTAAGTTGGATAGAATTAAATAGTATTTTAAATAGTATATTTGACAATTGACCATGCAAAGCAATAGCTTCATTTGCACAGTGCCATCTATTTAAAAACCAGTAAACTTTTAACAGACAAATAATCCCCTCAGTGTGAGGCTTTCAGGTAGTTATTATGTCAAATTTTTGGATGTCAAAATGTAGTCTGGCAGACATATTTGCCTAAGCCCATTCAGCTGGCAAAGGTAGGGTTATTTTCTGTCCCCCAAGTTCTAAAAACCTCCCCACTTTCTCTTGCAACATTGCACCTCTGAAAAGGTGTCCCTGCTCTATCCAAAGTATCCAATGATGTTTCTAGCTAGGGTTAGCTCTAATTAACTTTAAATTTTTTCCTATTATGCAACGAAGTTCAGATTTTAAATTTTCAAAGATGATAAGCTTCTCTCCACTTTTTCTTCTCTTTCCTAAATGAGGAAGAAAAATATATATGAGATGCCTCTAAACAGTGTCCCACGTATATTACTGTAGAAACAGATTATCGGCATTCATGTTGTGCGTTTCCATACCTTTTAATCATTTCTACAGCTGTTCACATGACAGTTACATTTACACTTTTAAAACATTGTTACAAAGATGCACAAAGAGAGAGGTTCAAGAGGGAAGGAACACAGACTGATTCATGTTGATGTATGGCAGAAAGTAATACAACATTGTAAAAAAATTATCCTCCAATTAAATAATTTTTTAATGCACAAAGAGGATAAAGGAATAAACTACAAGCAATTACAATGCAAAGGAGTAAACTATAATCAATTACATAAGTGATAACTTGTGATCTGAAATGAGTTATTACTACTGCATTACCTTTTAATATCTAGGTTTTAACCTTTCGCTGAATAAAGGTGAAATTCACATGTTTTAAACGTGGTCAGAACATAGCAGTAGGATGTTTCCTTTTCTAGTTTTTACATCATCCACATTTTTTAACTGTAAGAAGAACCTAGAACTTTGTACCAGGTTACATGATGGTACCTAGAAGTAGACATGTACAGTTTGCCAATATGTCCTTTTGCAAAACTTTTATTAATAACACACTGGGAAGTAAGTAGAAACTGTGCAGAGTGAGCCAGTGGGTTTAAATACAGAGAGTGAACTCACTGAGCTTCTCAATTGGGCATTTAATAGGATTTGACCTGTTGGGTTTATTTGTGAATCGTTTGTATTTTCTTGTCATTTTGAAGATTTAAGTTCAGATATTTTTAAAGCTCATTTTATTGAGATACACTGTTAGTGCTTCTTTCTTATCACCTAACAAGACGTCCTTTATTCTGTTGCCCCTTTCCTATCCCACTTCTGTACTGATCAGTGTTCTTTTTACAGTCGCAAACTGATTAGCCTGACACATCTCTGACACTACTTCTAAATCATCTTCTAAATACCAAGCTTATTTCCATAGATGTTCTGAGCAGGCGGCGTAAAAACATAGCATATACATGGAATATGACCTTTCCTCCTCTGATGCGCTGAGATGGGTAACTTTGGAAAGTGCATGTGATTGTTGTGTAGCATGGATCCAGAAGTCCCCAGAGATCAAGAAGCACCCAGCATGCAAACTAACCTAAAGAACTTAGTAAATTTTAAAATTTAGTTCATCATGAGTTTGAGATGTGTGTTTTTGTTGTAGTCCTGTTTTGATTTCAAAAATGCATCTGCCTTATTTTCATATTATGTTAGAACCTTTAGCATGAAGGAATGTGCCCATGAAGAGAGCATGGGTAAGTCTATGTTAGCAAAAGTTAGCATAGTCACATCTGTGTGTTTAGTTTATAATTTTATAAATTCTTTTATAATTCTTAACATTGGTTTGGCTATATTATGATATCTTCTTTTGTTAGTAAACTCTAAATCGAAAGGTACTTAGAAGTAGAAAAGTCTTAAATCAGAAAGGTGCATTCTGCCTACTGAAAGTAAGGGGGAAAGAGAATGACAACAATGTCCTATGTGTTTAAGCCAGAATGATTGGATCGTGAAAAATACCTAAAATAAAGTCCTGTCTCTTCCACTCAATATTTCTTCACCAAATAAAGTTCAGTTTACTCTTTAAATTCTGTGCCACCAGGCACATGTTATAGTGAGCCATGGTTTTAATATCCTTTGAGAAATGGCACATCTGTTCTGTAGCCAGTCTATCACTTTTAGCCTCTCTACAAAATACAAAGGAGACCTTACCAACCAGAAGCATCTAGAACCTGGCCATTCAAATACCATTCTGAGCAAATATTTAATCTAATAACTGGCACGAAATGTTAGGCCTCTTGGCAGCTCAATATCCACTAAACAAGTTTTAATGACAGGGTGAGCCCCCTGTATCCAGAGCAAAGAGAAGCATGCATGTTCACATAGCCAAATCATTAACCTTTTCTGTTCTGACTTTAGCCCTCTGAAAGGACTCAGGACTATGGCAGCAAGCAACGCGTTTATTTTCAATGCCTTAAACATCTAGATAGTACTCTGTGTTTTACATATTGCTTTTAATAGTTAATATGATAAGTACCAAAGATCATGCATTGGCTTCCCCGGTAGCTCAGTGGTAAAGAATCTGTCTGCCAATGCAGAAGACAGGAGTTCAATCCTTGGGTCAGGAAGATCCCCTGGAGAAGGAAATGGTAACTCACTCCAATATTCTTGCTTGGAAAATCCCATGGACAGAGGAGCCTGATGGGCTGCAGTCCGTGGGGTTGCAAAGAGTCAAATATGACTTAGCTTCTAAACAACAATGACAAATTGTTAATTAATCGTTGTAATAGTCTTATAGTCTTATGACTATGGAAGACTTACGTATAGTCTTATGACTTATGCAAGACCGTACAAAACTTAACAACCATAATTTTTTTTATGATTTTTGAAAATCTCTTCACAGATGGGGAAGCCAAGAGTCAATAGACTGCCTAGGTTCAGCTACAGCATGTTAAACAGTGATCTCAACCTGTCAGACGATTAAACAGCACATCGTTCCCAGAGCCGCATCACATGAGCCCTGTACTCAACTCTGAGATATGCAGGATTCTGCACCCCTGTTTCACAGATGGCAAAATCAGTGTCAATCTATTGCAGGTGACCCACCAAAATATAGGCTAATGAGCAGTGGCACTGGGCCATGAGCTCTATGTGTAACCCTTTCCTACACTGCTACTGCTCAGACTTCTTCTGACACTCCTGAGGGTGTATTGTCTACCTTTGTGTTTCTGGCTTGGAATTTAACACTCTGTGGGTGGCTGTGTTGATCAGGGACCCCTACACACTGCTGCCCACTGCAGCAGGAATGGCATGGGGTACCCCCATATGCAGCATCTTTGTCCCCGTTCCAGCCCCAGAGTTGTAACAGGCAGAGCTGCTGGCCAGATCTAGGAGAGGAGCTTGGTCTTTGGCACTGCTGCCTTCCCCCTTCTCTGCCTTTTATTTGACAGGGACATTCCTTCCCGTTTTGGTTTATTAGTGCCTTTGTGTTCTTAAGCACCTCCCCCACCATAACAATAGAAAAGAATCTATGAGTCACTTAGACTTTAGTGTGGCTGTCTGTGCCTAACTTTTGTCTAACTATAAAATGAAAGCCTCTGGAATATCCTGGCTTCCTCCCTGAGAAGAATGAGATGGGAGTTGGTCTCAACATCAGGATCCCCAGAGACCTATTGCCCAAGACACTTGGACTGTATAGTTGTTGCACATCAGGCATCCTGAGCAATGGGACTCTTAGCCTGAGCTCGCTCTCTCTTCTCTTTCTGCTCAAGCCAGAAGGCCTCTACTCTCTTCCAAGTTATCAGGAAGCCAGAGAACATTCTCCATTTCCCCAGTGATCCACCTCCCAACAGCAGACATCCAGCAATCAGAGTTGGAATACATTGAAGATGGTCAAGTTCTGTGGGCAGAGCAACCATATGTTTCTGCTTCAGGTGTCTCGGATAGTAGAGGGAATGTGGAAAGCCTTACCTGCTTAGTAAGGGTTTCTGTATCTGTGCATCGAGGATTAAATTATTCATAGCATCAAAGAAGCCCATCATTACTGATCGTAAAGAATCTACCTGCCAATGCAGGAGACACAGGGTCAATCCCTGGGTCAGGAAGATCCCTTGGGCAAGGAAAGGGCAACCCCATCCAGTATTCTTGCCTGGAAAATTTCATGGACAGAGGAGCCTGGCAGGCTACAGTCCATGGGGTCGCAGTGAGTCAGACACAACTTAGCAACTAAACAGCAACTGATGCATGTGGTAGATGTGGAGAATTACTAAGAAGAGAGGAAATTGCTAAGCAATTAGTTTGGCTAAACACAAGCAAGGACTCTTAAGTCATTGTGTGTTAGTCACTCAGTCATGTCTGACTCTTTGCGACTCCATGGACTGTAGCCCACAAGGCTCCTCTGTGCATGGAATTCTCCAGGCAAGAATACTGGAATGGGCTGCCATTGCCTTCTCCAGGGAATCTTCCTGACTGAGGGATTGAACCCAGGTCTCCTGCATTGCAGGCAGATTTTTTAGCCATCTGAGCTACAGAGAAGTCCCAACAGGCACTTACTAATGCCTGATTACAGTATTGCATAATAATAAGTATGCATGTCATGAATATGTATCAAATACAGTTTGTCATAAAATTTTGGCAATATTAAGTTTATTCACATGATCGACCTTCATATTTCATTGCTTATGTGGCATAGTTTTGACTTTAAAAAATATCTCTTAAGACGCTGTTGCTTTGATGACTGCATTACTTATCCATGAGTCTGGTTTCTCCGTTCATTTGGGAGTTTCATATTGCATGGTGATAGTCTTTGACTCTGCCTCTAGTTCTGCTAGAGGCACAGCAGTTTCGCTTGCCCAGTTGCTGTGGCTGAAATCCCCTCTTGGTGTGAGTTCTCTTGCCATATATTATAGATTAACTCAGTGAACGTTTTTTGATCCCAGCCATGTAACGTTCATTGTGCCATGTGAATTAGATACAGATTAGAAGCTTATCCTGTCCTCAGGGAGCTCATGATCTAGTAGACAGTCATACCACCTTATGGGTGATTGTCCAGAAAGGGAGCAAAAATGAACACAGGACCATGCATCTTCTGATTCTGTGAGGTGTGGAATAACAAAACCTTTTCTGTATTTGGTTTCCAAATAACATCTCTAAAGCTACCAGCCATCACGTTGTGCTTTCAGAAATGAGGAGTGTTGTAGGATAGTATTCACTGCACGTCCTTAGCTTTTTGTGCTGGTGGAGAATTTTTAAGTGAAAGTCATTCACTGGTAAAATGTGTTTCCTTTAGCCAAGTGCACAGTGGTAGTGCCTTTTTAGAATCCAAGTCTAAAGATGTTGTCAAACCCCAGGTCCACTTAACGAAAAGCCAACCAGAAGAACTTTGCTATTCACAACAAAGGCAAAATGCTATCAAGAATGAGGCTTTAGTACCATGGGGATGCAGAGCCAATTACATTCTTGAAGTTTGTAAGTTTACATAAAAAGGATGTGTTGGGAGTGTATTGGGAAGCCAAGCTTGCCGTTGTCAGCTCTTAGAATTGCACTTGGTAGGAGAAGTCAGGGTCAGGAATGGAATGAAGATGGTCAACAGCAGATGAACAAGGGAGACAATTAGTGTTGCCCAGGGGTCCACTGACCTCCCAAAGGTTCTAGCGTGGGTCTGGCAGTGGGCTTGGTATAAGTGTACCTAGGTCACCCGTATGCCAGAGGTGAGAAAGAGGTTAGTGTGGGGAGAATTTAAATAGCTTACTTTTAGCCCTTCTAAAGCATTATCTTTTCCTAAATGCCATCCCAGGGACATTCCAGGTGATTGTGCAGTTTAAGGCTAGGCTATGGCATATCCATAGCAAATAGAACAGCCCCATAGATAGCAGGGAAATCAAATAATAGCAACCAACTTTGAAACAACTCTATCCTTCCTTTGTTTGTAGCAATGATAGAAGCAAAATCCCAGCATATAAAAATGCATGTATTAGTACATTCTTAAGAAAGAATCTGGGCATGTTACTTTCTCCCTCCATACCAACCAGAGTTATACTAATTAATGAGTATCCTACATTAGTAGGAATTGTTGTTGCTTCCCTGGTGGCTCAGAGGTTAAAGCGTCTGCCTGCAATGCAGGAGACCTGGGTTTGATCCCTGGGTTGGGAAGATCCCCTGGAGGAGGAAATGGCAACCCACTCCAGTATTCTTAAAAAGGACTTCCCTGGTGGCTCAGATGGTAAAGCGTCTGTCTACAATGCGGGAGACCTGGGTTCAAGCCCTGGGTTGGGAAGATCCCCTGGAAAAGGAAATGGCAATCCACTCCAGTACTGTTGCCTGGAAAATCCCATGGACAAAATCCCAAGCTACAGTCTATGGGATCTGCAAAGAGTCAGACACGACTGAGCGACTTCACTTCACCCACTCCTTCAAGCTAGAACTTTAAGACCATTTTGGAATCTTGCTTGCTCTCCACATCTAGCAGAGCAGGAACTCTCACTTGCATTTTTTTAAGTGCTTTTTAAGCCTCTACCTGCCTTCTCAATACCATGGCCTCTGCTGTGGTCATAGCCCTTTGTGAGATAAAACTCTCACTTGTATCTTTTTAAATGCTTCTTAAGCCCCTACCTGCCTTCTCAATACCATGGTCTCTGCTGTGTCATAGCCCTTTGTGAGATCAAATGGGTTTCTTGCTTCTATTCTTGCCCTTTTCAACCCATCTTCCAGAGCCTATGGTTGCAGCTTCTCCTGCTTGCATAGAGAATGAAACTCGGATGGTTTGCGCCTGGTTCTTGACTCACTTTCCCAGCCTTCCCTCCAGTGAACTCTTTGCTGTGCTCTGCTCCAGCTTCTCTGAGCTCACTTACATTCTCTGGACATGCCAAACATTTCATATTATTCCTTACCTGTACCCATGTCTCTATTCAGCTCACTACCTTACAGAGACTTTACAAAATCCTCCTAGGTGGAATTAATCACTTCTGCATCTGTACTTCAAATGTGAAGGATCCATTGTAGTAGTTATCATTTGATTATGGTTATTTACTTTTCCATCTTAATTAGCTTTGTAACACCTAGCACAGTAATTGAAACATAGCAGATACTCACACATGGATTTATTTTTAACTTGAGATGAAGATTTTAGGATGCCAGAATCACACAGAATTGGCTTGGTTTTTTTTTTTAATCAGACAGAGTTCTTAGTTTCAAGCAGTATAACCAACTCTAGCTCGTTCAAGCAAGAAAGGGATGAATTGAAGACTGTTGGGTCACTTGAAGACGTCCTGAGGGGTCCACAGAGACAGATGTTGGGTAATCCAGAAGTAGGAAACTGAAAGTGAAATTCATGCAGTCGTGTCCCACTCTTTGAGACCCCATGGACTATATATATACAGTCCATGGAATTCTCCAGGCAGAATACTGGAGTGAGCCTTTCTCTTCTCCAGGGGATTTTCCAAACCCAGGGATCAAACCCAGGTCTCCCACATTGCAAGTGGATTCTTTACCAGCTGAGCCACAAGGGAAGCCCAAGAACACTGGAGCGGGTGGTATAAATACTGGAGTGGGTGGTCTATCCCTTCTCCAGCGGATCTTCCTGACCCAGGAATCACACTGGGATCTCCTGCATTGCAGGAGCAGAATAGCAGAAGCAGGAGCAACACAGAGATTCTCTACAGGGAACAACTTGCCGCCACTGCGATACGTGCATTCCTGACATCAGGCTCAGCTGCTCCCTCTAGAAACTGATGTAGCTCCCAGCGCTGCCACAATGGGTTCTCTGAAGTCTGCTTTGCCTTAAGTCCTGACAGGAGTGGAGCTCCATCTGATTGGTTGAGCCTAGACCACGTGTCTGAGCCCCAGCTGCAAGGGAGGCTGGGAAAATGAGCATGTGTCTTCCACGTGGTTGTTGGTCTCCATCTCTCACTAAAAGCCATGAGGTAGGGAAATCCCCAGACAAGAAAGTTAGCTCACATATTGGGGGTTAGGATGGGGGTGAGGGATTTAAGGAAGGTGCAAAAAGAGTGGCATATGTCCACTAGAATTTTCAAGACAAAAAGAACCTAGTTAAGAGCTTGCTTTGTTCCTATAGCTGAATCTTAACAACAGCAACACCAGCAACAAAGATGGCGTGATCAAACTGGGTAACTGGAGGAGAAATGAATAAAGGGGATATTTACAAAGGAGGGGCAGGGTATAGAGCAGTACCTCAGGGCTAATAACAGTTGTCACCACCCCAGGTCTGAAGGAGCACTCTCTGACGAGAGCCAAGACCACGTAAGAGATGCTGTCTGCCCTGGACAAGCCCTCAGGGAGAGAGCCAGAGGTGTAAAAGCCTCGACTCTCCCCCTTCCCTTCCTGCTGAGGCTCCCACTGGCACCACACAGAAACCAGCACCCCGCAGAGCCCATTCAGGCTGTTCTCAAGCATCAGTCGTGAGGGCACCAAGCACGCTGGTGAAGGGTGAGAGCACAACTGAAGACATGCAGCACATGAAGCTTAATCAATACGTCACCAGCATTTTTCTTTTCACTTTACACAATATCTCCTTTGGGATGTCACTGTACCTTTTCACTGTACACACCAGGCTTAAAAAGTGTCCTCATATTGAGAAGGAAATTTCCTGCCACAGCAAATTTCCTGCCACTTGCCAGCCTCTGTCTCCTCCTCATTAAAATCTAGCCTTCTAAAGAAAGTAGGTGTAAAATTGTCTTTGACATGAGTCCCATACCCCTCAAGAATTTGTGCAGTGTGACCCATAATCCTTTTGAAGTATATGGTGACTTGTACAAAAATAAACAGTTCTTGGCTGTTTCCTCTGGAAAAGAATGTTGAGAAGAATGTATCATCATTGTCTTTGATTATATTATGGGTTGCTGCTGCTGCTGCTAAGTCGCGTCAGTCGTGTCCAACTCTGTGCGACCCCATAGACAGTAGCCCACCAGGCTCCTCTGTCCCTGGGATTCTCCAGGCAAGAATACTGGAGTGGGTTACCATTTCCTTCTCCAGTATTATGGGTACCTTCACAGAATAGAGGCTTCCTTGATAGTTCAGTTGGTAAAGAATCTGCTTGTAATGCAGGAGACCCCAGTTCAATTCCTGGGTCAGAAAGAGCTGCTGGAGAAGGAATAGGCTACCAGCTTCAGTATTCTTGAGCTTCACGTGTGGCTCAGCTAGTAAAGAATGTGTCTGCAATGTTAGAGACCTGCATTTGATCCCTGGATTGTTAAGAAAGAAAGTGAAAGTCAAGTCACTCAGTTGTGTCCGACTCTTTGCGACCCTGTGGGCTGTAGCCCGCCAGGCTCCTCCATCCATGGGATTCTCTAGGCAAGAATATTGGAGTGGGTTGCTATTTCCTTAAACCCCTCTAGAAAAGAAAGGCTATCCACTTTGGTATTCAGGCCTGGAGAATTCCATGGACTATACGGTCCATGGGATCACAACGAGTCAGACACAACTGAGTGACTTTCATTCACAGAATATAGAGACTAGTTGTTTTCCATCCTCCCAGAAACCCCTGCTAGGGGAATTGAGATATATCATGAGATCAGGGCTTCCCTGGTGACTCAGCTGGTCCACTTGCAGTGCAGGAGATCCAGGTTCAGTCCCTGGGTTGGGAAGATCTCCTGGAGAAGGGAGTGGCTACCCACTCCAGTACTCTTCCCTGGAGAATTCCATGGACATAAGGAGCCTGGCAGGCTACAGTCCATGGGGTCGCAAAGAGTCAACACGATTGAGCAACTAACACTTGCACTTTTACATTTTTTCATGAGATATTTAGATAAAAGTACAGTGTTATTTTTTACTCTAAAAAGTTACATTATCAGAATTCTTACTTTAAAAATGCAAATGATAGAGAAATGTGAGGAGTTAAGGGAAGATGTCATCCTTTCTGCGTGTCCACTTCCTCCTCTGCTCTGCTCTTCACCTATACCCATACCAACATTAGCAGTATGGCAGAAAATAAAAAGATTTTTTCAAATCACATTAAAACAACTGTGTCATCCTAGGTTGTTGAAGGTGAGATCTTGAAGCGGTGTTTACTCTGTCAAGGTCCATCTAGCCTTGAGAGAACATAGAATCTGCATCTCACTCTGTGAGTGCAAAAAGTCATTTGCAAAGTTGCAAACCTGACCTGTGCCACATGGCAGCCACTTACAAGGAGTTCCTGAGCTCCTTCCATCCCTTTATTTAAGTGATAATGTAAGTTTCTAACTTGCCACTTTCCTACCAAAAGAGAGGTTTGCCTTGTTAATTTTTTTCTCTTTTTTTAAGTTTGAATGAAGGACTCTACTGCTAATGAATACTTGAAATCTCTTGGGGTGGTTTTTGGCACTTTTAGACATCAAATACCAACAGCATTTCCTGGCCAAGAACAGAATATTAATACTTTTGTTAGGAGGTGTTCAAGAAATAAGTATGGTTGATACTTGATGTGAGCATAAGAATGTAGGATTACATCAAGCATACTGAATTTTCCATGTGGATTTTAGAGATGTGTCTGGAGGACTTTGAAAGCTGCTCACATCCCTCATCCTGTACAAAGAATTCCCTGACCTGGCCCTCCCTAGTCCTTGCCTTCTCTAATGTGTCAACATCAAAATCCAAAGTCTAACCACTTCTCACATAACCCCCACTACTACCACAATAGCCCAGCACCAGCGTCTGTCCCAGGGGCTGTTACTGTGGCCTTCTCCGGTTGTCCCTGCTGCCACCCTCCACCCACCATGGGCATTTCACAGTACAGCACCGTCATGACCCTTTGGAACTTAAGTCAGATCCTGGTACTCCTCTGCTCAAAACTACGAAGAGGACCCCATTTCAGTCTGAGTGGAAGCCAGGCCCTTACAATGACCACCAGGTAGAGACTGTTGCCTCCCCACCCTCCTTATCTCCAAGCTCTCTCCCCCGCCTTTCCTTCTCGCTCACTCATTCCTCTCTGGCCTCTTTCCTGTGTTCTTGCTCCAGGGCCCTTGCACTGGCCATTTACCTCTGCATAGAGAGCTCTTCTGAAATCTGGAATATTCACTGTCTCATCTCCATTAAGTAATTGTTCCAATTACTTTGCCAACAAACGTCTGTCTAGTCAAGGCTATGGTTTTTCCAGTGGTCATGTATGGATGTGAGAGTTGGACTGTGAAAAAAGGTGAGCGCTGAAGAATTGATGCTTTTGAACTGTGGTGTTGGAGGAGACTCTTGAGAGTCCCTTGGACTGCAAGGAGATCCAACCAGTCCATTCTAAAGGACTGCCCTGCTGCCTTTTTTTTTTTAATATAAATTTATTTCTTTTAATTGGAGGTCATAGAACAGTCTTTTGGACCCTGCCTCCTTTTACAATTCTAATGTGACCTCTTCTCCAAATTCAGATTTCCTGTAGCTCCTCTACTTTTTCCACAGGACTTATTACAATTGTGCTGTATAATTTACTTGTATATCATACTTCTTGCTTGTATCCTCCATTGGAACAAAAGTTCCACAAGTGTTGGGATCCTTATCCTTTTTTATTCACTGACATATTTGCAGTGCCTAAAACATTCAGTTCAGTTCAGTTGAGTCACTCAGGTCGTGTCTGACTCTTTGCAACCCCATGAATTGCAGCACGCCAGGCCTCCCTGTCCATCACCAACTCCCGGAGTTTACCCAAATTCATGTCCATCAAGTCGGTGATGCCTTCCAGCCATCTCATCCTCTGTTGTCTCCTTCTCCTCCTGCCCCCAATCCCTCCCAGCATCAGAGTCGTTTCCAATGAGTCAACTCTTCACATGAGGTGGCAAAGTATTGGAGTTTCAGCTTCAGCATCAGTCCTTCCAATGAACACCCAAGACTGATCTCCTTTAGAATGGACTGGTTGGACCGCCTTGCAGTCCAAGGGACTCTCAAGAGTCTTCTCCAACACCACACTTTAAAAGCATCAATTCTTCGGGTCTCAGCTTTTTTCACAGTCCAACTCTCACATCCATACATGACCACAGGAAAAACCATAGCCTTGACTGGACAGACCTTTGTTGGCAAAGTAATGTCTCTGCTTTTGAATATGCTATCTAGGTTGGTCATAACTTTTCTTCCAAGGAGTAAGCATCTTTTAATTTCATGGCTACAATCACCATCTGCAGTGATTCTGGGCCCCCCCAAAAATAAAGTCAGCCACCATTTCCTCTGTTTCCCCATCTATTTGCCATGAAGTGATGGGACCAGATGCCATGATCTTTGTTTTCTGAATGTTGAGCTTTAAGCCGACTTTTTCACTCTCCTCTTTCACTTTCATCAAGAGGCTTTTTAGTTCCTCTTCACTTTCTGCCATAAGGGTGGTGTCATCTGCATATCTGAGGTTATTAATATTTCTCCTGGCAATCTTGATTCCAGCTTGTGCTTCTTCCAGCCCAGCATTTCTCATGATGTACTCTGCATATGAGTTAAATAAGCAGAGTGACAATATCCAGCCTGGACATACTCCTTTTCCTATTTGGAACCAGTCTGTTCTTCCATGTCCAGTTCTAACTGTTGCTTCCTGACCTGCATATAGGTTTCTCAAGAGGCAGGTCAGGAGGTCTGGCGTTCCGATCTCTTTCAGAATTTTCCACAGTTTATTGTGATCCACACAGTCAAAGGCTTTGGCATAGTCAATAAAGCAGAAATAGATGTTTTTCTGAAATTCTGTTGCTTTTTCGATGATCCAGCAGATGTTGGCAATTTGATCTCTCGTTCTTCTGCCTTCTCTAAATCCAGCTTGAACATCTGGAAGTTCACTGTTCATGTATTGCTGAAGCCTGGCTTGAAGAATTTTGAGCATTACTCTACTAGCGTGTGCTGCTGCTGCTAAGTCACTTCAGTCGTGTCGAACTCTGTGCGACCTCATAGACGGCAGCCCACCAGGCTCCCCCATCCCTGGGATTCTCCAGGCAAGAACACTGGAGTGGGTTGCCATTTCCTTACTAGCGTGTGAGATGAGTGCAACTGTGTGGTAGTTTGAGCATTTTTTGGCATTGCCTTTCTTCGAGATTGGAATGAAAAGTGACCTTTTCCAGTCCTGTGGCCACTGCTGAGATTTCCAAATTTGCTGGCATATTGAGTGCAGCACTTTCACAGCATCATCTTTCAGGATTTGAAACAGCTCAACTGGAATTCCATCACCTCCACTAGCTTTGTTCATAGTGATGCTTTCTAAGGCCCACTTGACTTCACATTCCAGGATGTCTGGCTCTAGGTGAGTGATCACACCTTCATGATTATCTGGGTCATGAAGATCTTTTTTGTACAGTTCTTTGCCTAGAACATTGCCTGACACATAATAGGCAGTAAATATTTGTTGAATAAGTGAGAATGTTCTGAATTCCAGTGGACAAGTTTACCAAACTATGACTCAATGTTGCATAAACTTTCAGTGATATACTCACCAACAGGCCTCCAAGTGAACAAGGATCTTTTCCCAGTGACCAGAGCATTGCTTCTTCCTCTCCTATGTCCTGGTACTTTGAAGTGAGAAATGATGAGACCTATGTAGCACTTTCCTACCATCAGTAAGACAGCTCAAATATAATAATAATAGCTTACCATTTATATGATGTCTATTGCTTTACATGTATTAAGTCATTTAATCCTTACAGAAAACCAATGAGATGGGTTTTATGATTTTCTTCATTTTAAAGATGAGCCAGAGGCATAAACAGATTAAGAAGTTTGCTTACAGCCAGGTAGTTCATAAGTGTTAGAGATGGGACCAGAATCTAGAATGTTTTTCTCTAGAATTCATGCTCTAAACCAGTGCTATCTGATAGAATATTCTGTGATGAAAGAAATTTTCTATATCTCAGCTGTCCAGTATGGTAGCCTCTCGCTACAAGTGGCAACTGAACATTTGAAATGTGACTTGTGTTCCTGAGGAACTGAATATTTCATTGTGGTTTTTTTCCCTCCTGCCAGTCTCCTCCCCTCTAGCAACCATCTCTTTCTTCTCTGTATCTATAACTCTGTTTCTTTTTTGTTATGTTCATTCGTTTGTTTTGATTTTAGATTTCTATATAAGTGAAATCATATCATGTTTTTCTTCCTCTGTCTGACTTATTTCACTTAGCATAATATCCTCTGGTTCCATCTGTGCCATTGCAAATGGCAAGATTTCATTTTTTTTTTTTTTTGTGGTTGAATAATAGTCCATCATAATAGTTTGAAATCAGGGAACATGCTGTCTCCAGCTTTGTTTTTCTTTTTCAAGATGATTTTGGCTATCCAGAGTCTTTTTACACATTTTATAATTATTTGTTCTAGTTCTGTGAAAAATGCGATTGGTATTTTGATGGAGATTGCATTGAATTTGTATATTGCCTTGCTACCATCCTCACTTTAACAATATTAATTCTTCAAATCCTAGAACATGATCTATCTTTCAATCTGTTTGTTTCACCTTCAGTTTCTTTCATTAGGGTCTTATAGTAAGAGGTGCACATGTTTTACCTTCTCAAATTTAGCCCTAGCTAGATATTTTATTCTTTTTGATGGGATTGTTTTCTTGATTTCTCTTTCTGATAGTCTGTTTTTAGTGTATGGAAATGCAACAGATTTCTATATATTGATTTCATATCCTGAATCTTTACATTGACTGTAAAGTTTACATTCATTGATGAGTTCTATTTGCTTTTTGGTGGCATCTTTAGCATTTTCCATGTGTAATATGCTTAATCTGCAACCAGTGACAGTTTTACTTCTTCCTTTCCTATTTGTATTCCATTTATTTCTTTTTCTTGTCTAATTGCTATGACTAGGACTACCAATACCATTTTGAATAAAAGTGTCAAAAGTGGGTATCCTTATCTTGTTCCTGATCTAAGAGAAAATGCTTTCAACTTTTTACTGTTGACTATGATGTTAGTTCCGGGCTTGTCACATATGACTTTTACTATGTTGAGATATGTTCCCTCTGTATTCACTTTGTTGAGATTTTTAATTATAAATGGGTTTTACATTTTGTCAAAGTTTTTTCTGAATCTATTGAGATGATTATATTTTTATTCTTCAGTTTTTTAATGTGGTATATTGCACTGATTTGTGGATATTAAACCATCCTTGCATCCCTGGGATAAATCCCAGTGGCTCATGGTGTGTGATCCTTTTAAGGTATTGTTGAATTCAGTTTGGTAATATTTTGTTGAAGATTTTTGCATTGGCAAAATCCCTATGTTCATTGGCAATATTGGCCTGTAATTTTCTTTTTTGTAGTGTCTTTATCTGGTTTTGTTATCAGGGTGATGCTGGCCTCATAGAATGTGTTTGGAAATGCTCTATTCTCTGCAATGTTTTTTTTAAATAGCTTAAGAAAGATAGGTGTTAATTCTTCTCTAAATCTTTGGTAGAGTTCACCTGTGAAGGCATCTGGTCCAAGACTTTTGTTTGTTAGGTGTTTATTGATTACTGATTCAACTTCATTACTGATAATTGGTCTGTTTATATTTTCTATTTCTTCCTTTTTCAGTATTAGAAAATTGTACATTTCTAGGAACTTGTCCATTTCTTCTAGACTGTCCATTTTATTGATGTATACCTGTTTATAGTAATCTCTTGTGGTCCTTTGTAGTTCTGTGGTGGTGTAATCAACATGTTCTTTTTCACTTCTGATTTTGTTGATTTGGGCCTTCTCTCTGTATTTCTTGATGAATCTGGCTAAAGCTTTATCAATTTTCTTTATGTCTTAAAAGAACCAGTCTTAGTTTCATTGACCTTTCCTATTGTTTTTGTAGTCTCTTCTTTATTTCTGCTCTGATCTTTATCATTTCTTCCTATCTAAGTTTGGGTGTTGTATTCACTTTTAATTAAATTTAAATAAAAGCATATTGTTAATGTACTGGACAGTTGAGCTCTAAATCACTTATAATAGTGCCTCTTAGATGTAACTATCAGAGTGGCAAAGATTTCTTTAACTCTTTGTTAATAACTGTTATTTAAGGATGCATCTCTGTGGGATTCCATGAAATGATGCAACCAATGAACTTGATGTCTTCCAAACAATGCCATCCATAACTTATGAAATGAATGCCTCTCTGATTTCAAAGCTCTCTCAGACAAGAACAAAAGAGTGTTGTCCAAATGCATTATGTTCCTTTTTGTTGAAAAAAAGTGGTAGATCAAAATGTTCTGACTCTAATTTTTCCTTATTTAAGAGCATAATCTTGTAAGATAAAAATAAAGAGAAACTAATGACAAAAGATAGAACATGACACCACAGGTTCAGCTAAAAATTACAGTCACATTTCTATTGATTTTTGAATTACTTCTTTTATTTTCAAAATTTGAAAAAATATAAAACTAATTTTTTAAAAGGGAGAAAGGCTACCAGAGATAATTCCACCACCTGAAATTAATCACTGGCATATTTGATCTAGTCTTCTTTATATGTATATATTTTTTCACTGTACAAATTATATATGAGTAAATTCTCCCTTTAAAAATAGCATCTTATTAAATTAAATCTCCCTTTGCATATCCATCCAACTACAGTCTTCTTTCCTTACTCTTCAGAAGTAAACACTTTGAACTTGGTGTATATTCTTCCAGAGATTTCATATAGTTTTACATATATATACATATGCATATACTTGGAAACACATAAGATTATTTGCATGGATTTTTGACATTTATATAAATAATATCACACTGTATTTTGTTCTGCAACTTTTTTCATTTTTATCATTGATTTTTAGCTTCATACATTTTTGCTACATTTAAATCATATTAGTGTCCCTAACTATTAAATCAAATGAACATACCACAGGTTAGTTACCCCTTCCCTTGCTAATGGATATGTAAGTTACATCCAGTTTATTTCAAATAATGCTGCAACCACTGTACTTACCCATATCCTCTAGTGCACTGACACAGGTGTTTCTCTGGGACAGACAGTTTCAAAATCACAGAATTTGCTCATTTTCTCTTTCACTTAGGTACTTAATGCTTCCGAATTGTGCCATTTATAACTCCCACCAGGTGAATCAAAGCATTCATTTTCCCACACTGACATCAACATCTGATATTGACCAACTTAAAAGGTTTGTTCATCTGAGATATATAGCTTCTTGTGGTTTCGATTTGTGTTCCCATAATTACTAGTGAGGTTTCTCATCCTTCCATGTTTATTATCCACTTGAAATTCCTTTTCTTTGACAGTCTTGAATATATCATTTATGGTTTTTCCCTATTGAGTTGTTTATCCTATTGACTTGGGGCTTCCCTGGTGGCTCAGCTGGTAAAGAATCCACCTGCAATGCAGGAGACCTGGGTTCAGTTCCTGGGTTGGGAAGATCGCCTGGAGAAGGGAACAGCTACCCACTCCAGTGTTCTCACTTGGAGAATTCCATGGATACAGTTTGCAGGGTTGCAAAGAGCTGGACACAACTGAGTGACGTTCACTTTTTCTATTGACTTTTAGAAGTTGTTTGTAATTTCTGGTTAACAATATTTCTTTTACTAAATATTAAATGTTATGAATATTTACTCCCTATTTATAACTCTTTTTTGCCCTTTTATGATTTATTTTGTCATATAGGCGTTTTAAGTTTACCGTGGCTTTTAAGAAGCTTTCCTCATCCTTATTGAACCATTTGTAAGTTTTACTAGATCTTCATGTGTTAAGTTCTAGGAAAAGAAATGGAAGCTGACGTGTATGACTTGGTGAATTATTGGCTGGCTGCCATTTCTAGGAAAAGAATATTTTCTTCTGAATACTTCTACCATTTTTCTTAAGGGACAAAGTCATTTTTATGTCTTTGTGAATGTTGTGGTAATTATTTTTTTATATTTAATAATAAAATGTTGACAGTGGTAAAATCCTTATAATAGACTTTTTTAAAGCAAGAATTGATTTTTCCTTTCATTGTATACTTTTAAAAGAGTGCTTTTTTCTAGGCTCTTTTCCTCTTTTTCTTTTCTGGTTATTTGGTTCAGCTATTTATAATTATGCCAAAAGTGATTTCAGATGTTTAAAAATTATTTTAAAGAATGTCCCTCTTTAGATAGAGTGAGTGAAAGTTGCTCAGTCGTGTCCGACTGTTTGTGACCCCGTAGACTATACAGTCCATGGAATTCTCCAGGCCAGGATACTGGAGTGGGTAGCCTTTTCCTTCTCCAGGGGATCTTCCCAACCCAGGGATCGAACCTGGGTCTCCCGCATCGCAGGCAGATTCTTTCCCAGCTGAGCTACCAGGGAAGCCCCTCTTTAGATGGGATTCAAACCTGGCAGACTGGTTCCAGTCTGCAGTTTGAATCCCAGCTCTACCACCTCTTACCTAGAAAACTTAGGCAAATCACTTTTACCCTTTGAGTCTCAGTATCCTCATCTGTAAAAGGAGGTCATAAATAGCACAAACCTCTGGGGACCAGGGTGAAGATTAAATGAGTCATAACCCATCAGAGCATCCTGGAGCAGTGGTTGGCACAAAGAGTGTGCACTACAGATGAGGACAGGCATTGTCCCTCGAGTATTTTAAGATTCTTTTTATTTCACTATATCCTGTTTTTTTAATATTTTAAAAATTTATTTTACATTGAAGTATAATTGCTTTCCAGTGTTATGTTCATTTCTGCTTTACAGCACGGATCAGCTCTAAGTATACATAGATCCCTCCCTCTTGAACCTCCCTTCCACCCCTCCATCCCGCCCTTCTTGGTCATCACAGAGCTGAGCTCCCTGTGCTGTACAGCAGCTCCCCACTAGCTATCTGTTTTATACATGGTAGTGTATATATGGCAATGCTGCTCTCTCTCAACTTATCCCACATCTGCCTTCCCTGTTAATATTCTTATAATGAGGAAAAGCACTGTACATTTAATGCTGTCTGGAAAGCATACTGAAGTTAAAGAGCAGCTCGTTTCTCTAATTATATTATATGCCGATCAGTTCAGTTCAGTTCAGTTCAGTCGCTCAGTCGTGTCCGACTGTTTGCGACCCCATGAATCGCAGCACGCCAGGCCTCCCTGTCCATCACCAACTCCCGGAGTTCACTCACACTCACATCCATTGAGTCCGTGATGGCATCCAGCCATTTCACCCTCGGTCGTCCCCTTCTCCTCCTGCCCCCAATCTCTCCCAGCATCAGGGTCTTTTCCAGTGAGTCAACTCTTCGCATGAGATGGCCAAAGTACTGGAGCTTCAGCTTTAGCATCATTCCTTCCAAAGAAATCCCAGGGTTGATCTCCTTCAGAATGGACTGGTTGGACCTCCTTGCAGTCCAAGGGACGCTCAAGAGTCTTCTCCAACACCACAGTTCAAAAGCATCAATTCTTCGGTGTTCAGCTTTCTTCACAGTCCAACTCTCACATCCATACTTGACCACTGGAAAAACCATAGCCTTGACTGGACAGACCTTTGTTGGCAAAGTAATGTCTCTGCTTTTGAATATACTATCTAGGTTGGTCATAACTTTTCTTCCAAGGAGTAAGCGTCTTTTAATTTCATGGCTGCAGTCACCATCTGCAGTGATTTTGGAGCCAAAAAAAATAAAGTCTGACACTGTTTCCACTGTTTCCCCATCTATTTCCCATGAAGTGATGGGACCAGATGCCATGATCTTCGTTTTCTGAATGTTGAGCTTTAAGCCAACTTTTTCACTCTCCTCTTTCACTTTCATCAAGG
>SJXQ01011163.1:0-56012 GCA_006408695.1 Aepyceros melampus | reverse complement strand
TTCCATGTCCAGTTCTAACTGTTGCTTCCTGACCTGCATACAGATTTCTCAAGAGGCAGGTCAGGTGGTCTGGTATTCCCATCTCTTTCAGAATTTTCCACAGTTTATTGTGATCCACACAGTCAAAGGCTTTGGCATAGTCAATAAAGCAGAAATAGATGTTTTTCTGGAACTCTCTTGCTTTTTCCATGATCCAGCGGATGTTGGCAATTTGATCTCTGGTTCCTCTGCCTTTTCTAAAACCAGCTTAAACATCAGGGAGTTCATGGTTCACGTATTACTGAAGTCTGGCTTGGAGAATTTTGAGCATTACTTTACTAGCATGTGAGATGAGTGCAATTGTGCGGTAATTTGAGCATTCTTTGGCACTGCCTTTCTTTGGAATTGGAATGGAAACTGACCTTTTCCAGTCCTGTGGCCACTGCTGAGTTTTCCAGATTTGCTGGCATATTGAGTGCAGCACTTTCACAGCATCATCTTTCAGGATTTGAAACAGCTCAACTGGAATTCCATCACCTCCACTAGCTTTGTTTGTAGTGATGCTTCCTAAGGCCCACTTGACTTCACATTCTAAGATGTCTGGCTCTAGATTAGTCATCACATCATTATGATTATCTTCTTATATTATATTATATTATATTAATATATACTTATATATATAAATAAATATTACATTTATTTATACTTATTATATTATATTATTATGCCAATAGTGATACACAAAAACAGACAAAACACTGCTGAGACCAGCTGATCAGTGCAGAGCTATCGTTTACAGATTCTCCATGATGCACCTTTAACCACCCAACCTCTGCACTTGCCTTCTCCAGACACTTAATAACAATTTAAAAACCAAAAAACAAACAAACAAAAAAAAAACCCACAAAAGATGTAACCTTGAACCACATCTCCCAAACTCTGGTTCTTTACAAGTATAACTGTATGGTTATCTGTGTAAGAATGTGTTCACTTCTTCCCCTACTAGTCTGTAAGCTCCATGAAGTCCAAGGCAATGTAGATACCAAATATATATTGGTTGAGTTCACTTATTAATATATATATTGAGTCAGTTTGGGTGGATTCTTTGTTCTTATCAAATGTCATGTAATTTGTTCTGTCCACTGTCCCTGGCCAGATGCCCTTCCACAAGCTTCCCAGAATGCTTGGTGGATTGAAAGGAGCCAAGTTTGAGACCTGGCCCCCTACAAATTGACCAGTAATTGACATAACCTCCTAACACTTCAGTTTTTTCAACTATAGAGATCTGAGATAAAAATATAAGGCTTTTAAATGGTAAAATGGAATTTCATCAGAAATTCCTTTGAGGACTGTACTGGATATTAAAATGAAGACTGGTGTATACATATGACAAAATATGAAGTTGAAGTATTTTATTTTTTGCAATTTACACTCTCTCCTTGCATTGGTAAATCATTTGGGAACAAGCCACCCTCTCCCCACCCTCCCCAGCTCCTCATTCAAGAATGATGGCAGTGCTGAGCTGTGATGTTTTCAGAAGTGTTTTCTGAGCACTGGCAGCTAAACTGAAAGCATCCTCTCTATTTTGTTCTTGCTACTGCTATGGAATATCTGTTCTCACCTGTTAACCCCCTAGCGGAAAATCCGCCTGCCAAACAATAGCTTGCAAACACAGCTCGGGCACTCAGTGCGTGAGGCATAAAGGAGTCAGTGGGCAGGGCGTGGGGTCAGCCTTCGGCTGGGGGCAGCCTGTTTTCGTTGGCACGCTCCTTTTGTGAAGGGTGTAGTCCTTGCTCTACAGTCTGCACACCATCTGTTTACTTTCCATCCTTGAACTAAGGGCTATTTCCCCCAGCCATGAATGGGTTGGTGTGAGCGGAGCTTCTCCTGCTGAGGGACTCTCTTCTGCACTGAGCCCCCTTTGTTAATCTTTTGCAAAATAAGGCAGTCTTCTGTTGAAGAGAAAGCAATCATTAATTTTTCATAAGAGCAGCAAAGTTGTGAATAGCGGAGGACCTCTTCAATAAAGAGCTTAGAGGTTCCAAAGAGAGACAAATAACAAAGCCCAGGGGAAAAAGGAAAAGTATATTTTTTCTAATACTATTTATCATCCTCCTCCCACCCCATCTGCCCTGTTAAGAAGAAAGAAGCCATTTATGCAAGCTAACAGTTCTTCAAATCTCATGAACCTTAATTTTAATCCTTATCAATGCCTTTTTAAACAAATAATACAGTGACCTTCAGCTTTGTCCTATGTTATGTGAGGTTGATTCGTAAAGACGGCTTTAGTTTTTTAAATTAAGGCAGAAGCTCTATGTATTCTACTCAATTCTAGCATTAGATTATCCCAAGTGTGGCATTTATGTTCTTTTTCTTCTTTGCTATAAATAAATATCAAAGTAGGAAGGCCCATGTGAACTCTACAAGGAATAATAAACTAAAATAATATGGCATTGATTTTGTTCAGGGTGTCTAAATGCATTTTTATGATTGTGTATGTTTATAGCTTCTTCACACAAGTGACATGAATTCTGGGCAATTAAAAAGGACATGAATTTCAAGACATTTAGGAAGAGGATCTGCTTTCTAATAGCTCTGCATTTTACCAAGTTATGGTTCGTGAGGAAAGTGCTGCAGATTTCAGAACTCCACCTTGTAGAATTGCTGCCATTTTGTATTGTGTTACAATATTATTACCGGGAGACCACATTAGGGAGCTTTATCTTGCTTGCGGTAACAATTTAATACAGAAGTAGAGGGATTCCTTTACACTGCACGAGTATTTTCTTTTTGAATGTTCACCCATCAAGGGTTCTTGGACTGCAGCTTTGGGTCTTGTTAGTGAGGTGGGCTTCCCAGATGGCTCAGCAGGTAAAGAATCCCCCTGCAATGCAGGAGACATGGGTTCGATCCCTGGGTCAGGAAGATCCCCTGGAGGAAGATATGGAAAACCCACTCCAGTATTCTTGCCTGAAAAGAATGCACAGAGAAGCCTGGCGGGCTACAGTCCATGGGGTCACAAAGGGTCAGACACAACTGAGCGATGGAGCAGCAGCAGTGAGGTCTCAGCCTTTTGTTATGTTGTGTGAGGAAGATATGGGCCCCAGGAACCTGGGGGCCCTGCAAGGCTACAGAGAGAATCCCTTCCTAAAGGAAGGGACCCCCACATGGACAGCCTTCCTCATCGTGAATTAAGATGATTTTCTCATAAATTTCAATAAAAGCATTGACACTTCCTGCTCTGCTGCCCTCCCTTCCCTGGCCTTTCTCTCCATCCTTCGTAGGAGATTGCTAAGAAGTGACCCTTTTCAACATTGTTGTTGTTGGGTTTTTTGTTTTTTTTTTTGGTATTATCTAGGTTATTAAGTAATACATAAATATCAACTCCTTAAAACATTACAGATAAGTTGAAGTCACCTTGGACCCCTACCACCAATACAGGTTTCTGTTGCCTCCCACTCTTGTAGGAAGCACAGTCAGTTTAGTCTGTATCCTCTGAAATGGTTTTCATACTTACAAGCACAGTACCTGTGATTCAGTAGCATTAAGCCAACTAGACAGCATTGTTTTTCAAAGATTTTTCCCCCTACGTCAGTATAATATTGTATGTATCTTTCTGTAACTAGCTTTTTTTACTGATTAATATTCCTTGGCGATCTTTCCATGTTAATTAATATAGATCGACGTCTCATTAATATAGACCTAACGTCTTGTGGTGTGCCTGTGCTATAACTGTTTAGCTTTTCTGGCATACAGGGGCATTTGATTGTTTTTCCAGTTTTCCAATATTAAAAATGCTGCAGTAGTATATGAACTTCTTGGGCTCAGAAACGCTTCTCTCGGTTTATTCTTGCTGGGCCAGAGAATATGCACATTTTACAGTTAGGGCCAATTTGCTCTCCAAACTGGAGGTGCCAATTTACATTCCGGCCACCAGGGGATGAGGGTTAGTGTTTTCCTGCACCTTCACTAACTCTTAATATTATCAGACGGTAAACTGTGCTACTTTAATGGGTGCCAAATAGTGTCTAATTATTTAAAGGCACATTTCTCTTTTTTCTAATGAGATTTAACCATTTGTTATATGTTTATTGGTTATTGACATCTCCTCATTATAACTGGAAAATCCTACGGACAGAGGAACCTGGTGGGCTCCTGGTGGGTCGCTAGGAGTTTGACACGACTGAGCGACTTCCCTTTCACTTTTCACTTTCATGCATCGGAGAAGGAAATGGCAACCCACTCCAGTGTTCTTGCCTGGACAATCCCAGGGACGGGGGAGCCTGGTGGGCTGATGTCTATGGGGTCGCACAGAGTTGAACACGACTGAAGCGACTTTTTTTTCTAATGAGATTTAACCATTTGTTATATGTTTATTGGTTATTGACATCTCCTCATTATAACTGGAAAATCCTACGGACAGAGGAACCTGGTGGGCTCCTGGTGGGTCGCTAGGAGTTTGACACGACTGAGCGACTTCCCTTTCACTTTTCACTTTCATGCATCGGAGAAGGAAATGGCAACCCACTCCAGTGTTCTTGCCTGGACAATCCCAGGGACGGGGGAGCCTGGTGGGCTGATGTCTATGGGGTCGCACAGAGTTGAACACGACTGAAGCGACTTAGCAACTTAGCAGCAGCAGCATTATAATTTGCTTATTCCAACACTTCGACCATTTTTCTATTGGGACATTTGTCTTACTGCTTTGTGAAAGACTGTGTGTGTGTGCGTGCGTGTGTGTATAACATAAATATACACAATATACTCTATTGTAATCTTGTATCTGTTAAATATGTTGCGATTTTCCAGACCATGGCCTGTGTTTTCGTTTGTGATATCTTCTTGTCACCGTTTTTTCTGTGACTTATTTTTCTCAATGTAATTTTTCTTTTCTTCAGACTTCCTTGTAAACATCAGTGATTAGCATCCTGAGCTTACTGTATGCTGGCTGTGTGTGTGTTCGTCGCTTCAGTCGTGTCTGACTCTCTCTGACCCCACAGAGTGTAGCCTGCCCGGTTCCTCTGTTCATGGATATTCTCCAAGCAAGAATACTGGAGTGGGGTTGCCATTTCCTCCTCCAATGCTGGTTACATTTACTAATAATCATATTCAAGTGAGGTTTAGAGCTGAAACTTCCATAGTGACTTTGTTGCCATCCACCATCCACAGCTGTATGAAAGGCTCACGTGGGAAAGAATAGTCACTGGGACTAGAATCCCTTTGCAGCTGCCTAGCTTTGATGTGAACCTTCTCTTCTACATGTTTATCTTGGTTGAGGGCTTAAAGTTTGAGGCAACATATATGTGGAGTTAGCGCAATCTTCTGTGGGAGTTTTTCTCTTTTAAGTGTAATTGGAAAGGGAAAACACCAGCTCAGCAGTTTACCTGCCATCTACTTTTCAGAAACTATGGGCTCACAATTCCCAAGGCTGTATTCTGGGTTTTATTCTACACTTCAAATTGGGGTATATCTCACAACAGCTGTATTTAATTGGGAGATTATTAAAAAGCACAAGCAGATTCAGGGTTTTTCACCCAGAAAATGCTGTTCACGTTCCGCCTAAATGAGGCATTCTTCCTTTGTTTCTCTCCCCTGCAAGGAGCCATATGAAGAAGGTAAACTGGGACAGAGCTTCAATAGCCTGGAGTTCCCCAGACCTTGGTGATTTGGAAAACACCTTTACAAATATTGCCATGATTTCATCCTATGCTATTATTTACTTAACATTCTTCTTAAATCACCTCTTCTTTTTAATTGTAAATAACTTTATTTAAAAGGATAAATTTTACTTTTCTCTCTACCACAAATGTTTCATTTGTCACATGTAAAAGACAGTAGCTATGAAAATAAAGTGCAATAATTTTTTTCAGATTTTTTTTGTTTTGATGTAGCCTCTTGAGAAACCTATACGCAGGTCAGGAAGCAACAGTTAGAACTGGACATGGAACAACAGACTGGTTCCAAATAGGAAAAGGAGTACGTCAAGGCTGTATATTGTCACCCTGCTTATTTAACTTATATGCAGAATACATCGTGAGAAACGCTGAGCTGGAAGAAGCACAAGCTGGAATCAAGATTGCCGGGAGAAATATCAACAACCTCAGATATGCAGAAGACACCACCCTTATGGCAGAAAGTGAAGAGAATGAAAAAGCCCCTTGATGAAAGTGAAAGAGGAGATTGAAAAAGTTGGCTTAAAGCTCAACATTCAGAAAACTAAGATCATGGCATCTGGTCCCATCACTTCATGGGAAATAGATGGGGAAACAGTGGAAACAATGTCAGACTTTATTTTGGGGGGCTCCAAAATCACTGCAGATGGTGACTGCAGCCATGAAATTAAAAGACGCTTACTCCTTGGAAGGAAAGTTATGACCAACCTAGATAGTATATTCAAAAGCAGAGACATTACTTTGCCAACAAAGGTCTGTCCAGTCAAGGCTATGGTTTTTCCAGTGGTCATGTATGGATGTGAGAGTTGGACTGTGAAGAAAGCTGAACACCGAAGAATTGATGCTTTTGAAGTGTGGTGTTGGAGAAGACTCTTGAGAGTCCCTTGGACTGCAAGGAGATCCATTCTAAATGAGATCAGTCCTGGGTGTTCATTGGAAGGACTGATGCTGAAACTGAAACTCCAGTACTTTGGCCACCTCATGCGAAGAGCTGACTCACTGGAAAAGACCCTGATGCTGGGAAGGATTGGGGGCAGGAGGAGAAGGGGACGACTGAGGATGAGATGGCTGGATGGCATCACAAACTCAATGGATGTGAGTCTGAGTGAACTCCAGGAGTTGATGATGGACAGGGAGGCCTGGCGTGCTGCAATTCATGGGGTCCAAGGAGTCGGACATGACTGAGCAACTGAACTGAACTGAGACCATTTTTAAAGTCTTTATTGAAGTTGTTACGGTATTGCTTGGTTTTTTTTTTTTAACGTTTTGGCTTTTGGCCTTGAGGTGTGTGGGGCCTTAGCTCTCTGACCAGAGATTGACACCCCCTGAATTAAAAGGTGAAATCTTTGCCATGGAACCACCAGAGAAGTCCCAAGCACAGTAATTTTGTAGTAGTGGAAAGTTCTGTATCTAAGGTCTGCTATCTCTCATCTAAAAGGGAGATTTAGTAACTATTACAGAAAGGTGTTAAATACATAATGGTACTAATATTTTCTCCTTGTGTCAACAGAATAAAGAGAGAATTGAAAATGGAATACATTTCTTTAGTTTGGGAGAGAGCATATGACATTCTCTACCACCCACTTCGCTAGTAATTCTGAAGTCAACTTGTCTCTTTCTCCAGAATACTCCCTTTGTCCCATCTCCCCTTAGTGTGCATTTGGCTGAGCACATCATCTCAGGATGAGTTGATTGATGCACGGAGCTTGGGTGTGAGGTCACTGCTCTGTATATTCAGATCGTACACTCTGGATGGTTTAGGTTGGTCATAGACCAGTTAGCCTCACATATAAGCACTGTTCCATCAGAGTCATACCCCAGCAAGTCTGTTTATCAAGGGACCGTGAGAGGAGGCTGAGGGGAGAGAGACAGACAGACAGGGAGAAAAGAAATACATTCCATGGAATCCATGCATATTTTATGATGAAAACAACTGTTTACTGGCAATAACATAGGCCTTAATGGCCATATTTTGAAAAGTGCAGCAATGTTAGTCTAGAATTCACTTCCTTTGCTTTGGGCTCTGATATCAGCATGTATCCAGTGTATTTTTAAGCTCATACTTTGAAATCATGCATAACTTTTTAAAAATTAAGTGATACAAATAAGACTTGTAAATGATTGTATTTGTTTTCTACCCCATCATCCTCTTCCTCCAATCATACTCCCCAAGGCAGCCAGTTTTAACCCATCCTATTTACAGCTCCATATTTCTGTATAATCAGTTCAGCTCAGTCACTCAGTCATGTCCGACTGTTTGCAACCCCATGAACGCCAGGCTTCCTGGTCCATTACCAACTTCCAAAGTTGGCTTAAATTCATGTCCATAGTCAGTGATGCCATCCAGCCATCTCATCCTCTGTCATCCCCTTCTCCTCCTGCCTTCAATCTTTCCCAGCATCAGGGTCTTTTCCAATGAGTCAGTTCTTCACATCAGGTGGCCAAAGTACTAGAGCTTCAGCCTCAGCATCAGTCCTTCCAGTGAATATTCAGGACTGATTTCTTTTAGGATTGATTGGTTTGATCTCCTTGCAGTCCAAGGGACTCTCAAGAGTCTTCTCCAATACCACACTTCAAAAGTATCAGTTCTTTGGCCATCAGCTTTCTTTATAGTCCAACTCTCAAATCCATACATGACTACTGGAAAAACCATAGTTTTGACTAGACAGACATTTCTTGGCAAAGTAATATCTCTACTTTTTAATATGCCATCTAGGTTTGTCATAGCTTTTCTTCCAAGGAGCAAGTGTCTTTTCATTTCATGGCTGCAGTCACCATCCGCAGTGATTTTGGAGCCCCCCCCAAAATAAATTCTCTCACTGTTTCCATTGTTTCCCCATCTATTTG
Organism: Aepyceros melampus; assembly: GCA_006408695.1. Lineage (NCBI taxonomy): Eukaryota > Metazoa > Chordata > Mammalia > Artiodactyla > Bovidae > Aepyceros > Aepyceros melampus. The sequence goes on along the minus strand of SJXQ01011163.1, from coordinate 47,514 downwards.
CCATGAAGTGATGGGACCAGATGCCATGATCTTAGTTTTTTGAATGTTGAGCTTTAAGCCAACTTTTTCACTCTCCTCTTTCACTTTCATCAAGAGGCTCTTTAGTTCTTTTCCGCTTTCTGCCGTAAGGATGTTATCTGCATATCTGAGGTTATTGATATTTCTCCCAGAAATCTTGATTCCAGCTTGTGCTTCATTCAGCCCTGCATTTCGCGTGATATCCTCTGCATATAAGTTAAATAAGCAGGGTGACAATATACAGCCTTGATGTACTCCTTTTCCTATTTGGAACCAGTCTGTTGTTCCATGTCCAGTTCTAACTATTGCTTCCTGACCTGCATACAGATTTCTCAAGAGGCAAGTCAGGTGGTCTGGTATTCCCATCTCTTTCAGAATTTTCCACAGTTTACTGTGATCCACACATTCAAAGGCTTTGGCATAGTCATAAAGCAGAAATAAATGTTTTTCTGGAACTCTCTCACTTTTTCGATGATCCAGCAGATGTTGGCAATTTAATCTCTGGTTCCTCTGCCTTTTCTAAATACAGCTTGAACATCTAGAAGTTCACAGTTCACATACTGTTGAAGCCTGACTTAGAGAATTTTGAGCATTGCTTTGCCAGCATGTGTGATGAGTGCAGTTGTGCGGTAGTTTGAACATTCTTTGGCATTGCCTTTCTTTGGGATTGGAATGAAAAGTGACCTTTTCCAGTCCTGTGGCCACTGCTGAGTTTTCTGTATATTATGCTCGTGCTTTTATTAGGTGATTTGCCACCTTTAAACAACATCTGTCAGCTTCTTGCTGTGTTACATGAGCATTTAATTAGTGCCATCACAGCTTCCCTTTTGCTCTTGGTTCATTATATTTTGGCTGTTGAGAATTCTAATGCCAATCTGATTTTAAGTCCTTTAAGGGTGATCTATTTATTCCCTGTAGAAGCTTTCAGGATTCTCTCTTCACTTTTATGGTTCTGAAATTTCACTGTGACGTACAAGATTTTAATGAATAAGTGTTTCAGATTTTCTTAAAGATGTCAATTCAGCAATCTTCAGTAATTTCTTAATACTTTCTATCTTTTCATGGCTTTTTGAAATGTCAGTTGCTGATGATGCATTGTTAGCTTATACAAATAAAATTGATGTTTGCATAGTGATCTCATATCTTGCAACATTGTTAAGCTCACTTGTTAGTTATAGAAGCATTTTTGTACGCTATGCTGGATTTTCTACACTGACAATCATGTTATCTGTAAATAAAGACAGTTTCACTTCATCTTTCCAATCTAGCCCTTTATTTACTTTATAAAAGTCACTTCGGTCATGTCTAACTTTGTGACCCTGTGGACTGTAGCACTCCAGGCTCCTCTGTCCATGGGATCCTCAGGGAAGGATACTGGAGTGGGTTGCCATGCCCGCCTCCTGGGGATCTTCGCAACCCAGGGGTCAAACCCACGTCTCTTTCATCTCCGCACTGGCAGGTGAGTTCTTTACCACTAGTGCCACCTGAGAGGCCCAATAGAAGCATTTTTTCATACATTATATTGGATTTTCTACATTGACAATCATGTTATCTGTAAATAAAGACAGTTTTACTTTTTATTTCCAATCTGTTTATTTCTTTTCCTTACCTTATTCTTTCGGCAAGGAGCTCCCATGAACTATTGAACAGGAGTGAGAGTGAAAATCTTCGTCCCGTTTCTGACCTTAGGGGAAAACATTCACTCTGTTACTGTTAAGTATGATGTTAGCATATGTTGTTTGCAGATGCCCTTTATCATATTGGGGAAGTTCCCTTTAATTCTTAATTCCTTTATTGAAAGCTCTTATCAGAATCTATGTTAGATTTTATCAAAGCCCTTTCTGTATCTATTAAGGTGAAAGTGAAGTTGCTTGGTTGTGTCTGACTCTTTGCAACCAACCCCATGGAATGTAGCCCACCACGCTTCTCCACCCATGGGATTTTCCAGGCAAGAGTGGGTTGCCATTTCCTTCTCCGAGGAATCTTCCTGACCCAGGGATCGAAGCCAGGTCTCCTACTTTGCAGGCAGACGCTTTACTCTCTGAGCCTGCCCTTTATCATATTGGGGAAGTTCCCTTTAATTCTTAATTCCTTTATTGAAAGCTCTTATCAGAATCTATGTTAGATTTTATCAAAGCCCTTTCTGTATCTATTAAGGTGAAAGTGAAGTTGCTCGGTTGTGTCTGACTCTTTGCAACCAACCCCATGGAATGTAGCCCACCACGCTTCTCCACCCATGGGATTTTCCAGGCAAGAGTGGGTTGCCATTTCCTTCTCCGAGGAATCTTCCTGACCCAGGGATCGAAGCCAGGTCTCCTACTTTGCAGGCAGACGCTTTACTCTCTGAGCCACCACTTTTAAGATGACCATATGTTTTTTCATTTACAGCTTGTTAACAGTGGATTATAGTGGTTGATCTTTTAATAGTAAACAACTTTGCATTCCTAGGATAAACTCTACTTTATCATGATATATTATACTTTTTATGTATTATTGCCTTTGATTTACTAAAATTTTGTTTAGAATTTTTCTACATTTGATATTGTTCTGTTTTCTGTGGTCGTAATGTCTTTGTTTAGTTTTGGTGTTGGGGCAATGCTGACCTCAGAGAATAAACTGGAAAATATTACCTCCTTTCCAATTTCCTGAAAGAGTTGTGTAGAGTTGATATTATTTCTTTCTTAGTGATTTATATAATTAACTGGTGAAGAAGCCATATGGCCTGGACTTTTCTTCATAGGAAGATTTTTTTATTATTATTATTAAAAATGTCTTTAATAGATATAGGCCTATTAGCTTATCCATTTCTTCTTGAGTGGGTTTTAATAATTTTTGTCTTTAAAAGGACCCGTCCATTTCATCTGAATTGTCAGATCTGTTGGCCTAAAGTTCTTGACAATATCCCCCTTATTATCTTTTTAGAATCTATAGAGTGTATAGTGATGTCAGTTCTCTTAGTCCTGTTATTGGCAGTTCTGTCTTCTCATTTTTTTTTTTTCCTGAAAAGACTGTCTACAGGTTAATCAATTTTATTGATCTTTGCAAAGAACCAGCTTTGAGTCTCATTGGGTATTTTTTTTTCCTATTGTTTTTCTTTTTTCCTGTATCATTGTTTTATGTTCCTATCTTTATTATTTCCTTCCTTCTATATGACTCGCTCTTTCTTTTTAAGTTTTTTTAAGGCAGAAACTGAGAGTTTTCTTCCTTTCTAACAGAGGCAGCTGGTACTATAAATTTACCCCTATGCACTGTTTTAATGGCATCTCTAAATTCTGATATGTTGCTATTTTAATTTATATTCAGTTAAAAATACTTTCTAAATTCCTTTTGAATTCATCCTTGGCCCATGAGTTATTATAAAGTATGTTATTTCCTTTCCAAAATCTGAATATTTTCTAGAGATCTTTCTGTTGTTGATTTTTTAACTTAATTCCATTATCATAGAGAATATACTTTTGTGTAACTGGAATCCTTTTTAATGTACTGAGCTTGTTTTATAGCCCACAATATGGTCTATCCTTGTAAATGTCCATGTGAAATGAAAAGGATGTTCATTCTGCTGTTGTTGGGTCAAATGTTCTGTAATGTGAATTAAATACATGTTTTGATAGTGTTGATTAGATACTCTATTTCCTTGTTGATTTTTTTTTGTCTATTTGGTCTATATATCATTGACCAAAGTACCTTTGGTACAGGAGTATCAAAGTACCTTACTACATTTGTGAATTAGTCTGTATCTTCTTGTAATTATTCCAGTTTTTGTTTCTTGTATTTTTAAGATCTGTTACTAGGTGCATAGACTGTTATGACTTGTAATTGTTATGTCCTTTTGATGAAGCGACCCCCTTTATCATTATGAGAGCACATTCCTCATCCTAGGTAATATTCTGCTCTGAAATCTCCTTTGTCTGATGTTATGATGTTAATATAGCTCTCTCGCTCTCTTTTTTTTTTTTTTCTGCCCATTTTTTTTTATGGCTGATTCATGTTGAGGTTTGACAGAAAACCACAAAATTCTGTAAAGCAATTATCCTTCAATTAAAAAATAAAAGTTTTAAAAAAAGACCTTATCTCTCTTTTGACTGGTTGTTAGCATTATATTTCTTTTCATCCCGCAAGCTTTTAACCAATTTGTGCCATTGTATTTGGAGTGTGTTATTTACAGGCAACATATAGTTGGGTCTTTTTAAAATTCAATCTTTGCCTCTTGATTGTGGCTTTAGACCATGTGTATCTAATGTGGCACAGTTTAAGTGCTGCTTGTTTTCTGTTTGTCCCATTCTCTCTGTGTTCCTCTTTTTTCTGGCCTTATTTTGGATTACTTGAATATTTTTTTACAGCNCTCTTGGGTTGCCCTGCAGGCATGGCTTGGTTTCATTGAGTCAGACCAGGGTGTGGTCCTAGTGTGATTAGATTGACTAGTTTTCTGTGAGTATGGTTTCAGAAACCATACTCACAGACATAACTCCATAGATGACATAAACTCATCTACTATGGAGAAAATGGAAGTAATCACGCAGGAACCAGTCCCTGCACCTACCAAAGATGCATCAGGCTATGCATACCCTTCTTCATATCTTTGCTTCCCTTCTTTTCACAGTGCATAGCTATCAGTTCAGTTCATTCTACAATTGTGTCTGAATCTTTGTGACCCCATGGGCTGCAGTACTCCAGGCTACACTGTCCATCACTCAATACCATAGTTTACTCAAACTCATGTCCACTGAGTTGGTGATGCCATCCAACCATCTCATCCTCTGTAGTCCCCTTCTCCTCCTGCCTTTAATCTTTCACAGCATCGGGGTTTTTTTCAAATGAATCAGTTCCTCACGTCAGGTGGCCAAAGTATTGGAGTTTCAGCTTCAGCATAATTTCTTCTAATTAATATGCAGGACTGATGTCCTTTAGCATTGACTAGTTGGATCTCCTTGCGGTCCAAGGGACTCTCAAGAGTCTTCTCTAACACCAGAGCTTCAAAAAAATCAATTTTTTGGCACTCAGCTTTCTTTATAGTCCAACTCTCACATCTACACATTGACTACTGGAACAAAACCAAAGCTTTGACTAGATGGACCTTAGTCGGCAAAGTAATGTCTCTGCTTTTTAAATATACTACCTAGTTTGGTCATAACTTTTCCAAGGAGCAAGCATCTTTTACTTTCCTGGGTGTATTCACCATCTGCAGTGATTTTGGAGCACCAAAAACTAAAGTCTCTCACTGTTTCCATTGTTTCCCCATCTATTTGCCATGAAGTGATGGGACCAGATGCCATGATCTTAGTTTTCTGAACATTGAGCTTTAAGCCAAATTTTTCACTCTCTTCTTTCCTTTTCATCAAGAGGCTCTTTAGTTCTTCACTTTCTGCATAAGTATGATGTCATCTGCATATCTGAGGTTATTGACATTTCTCCCAGCAATCTTGATTCCACCTTGTGCTTCATCCAGCCCAGTGTTTCTCATGATGTACTCTGCATAGAAGTTAAATAAGCAGGGTGACAATATACAGCCTTGATGTATTCCTTTCCTGATTTAGAACCAGTGTCTTGTTTCATGTCCAGTTCTAGCGGTTGCTTCTTGAATTGCATACAGATTTCTCAGAGGCATGTCAGGTGATCTGGTATTTCCATCTCTCTCAGAATTTTCCATAGTTTGCCATGATCCACACAAAGGTTTTGGCATAGTCAACAAATCAGAAGTAGAGATTTTTCTGGAATTCTGTCACTTTTTCGATGATCCAATGGATGTTGGCAATTTGATCTCTGGATCCTCTGCCTTTTCTAAATCCAGGTTGAACATCGGAATTTCACAGTTCACGTGCTTTTGAAACCTGGCTTGGAGAAGTTTGAGCATTACTTTGCTAGTGTGAGATGAGTGCAATTTTGTGGTAGTTTGAGCATTTTTTAGTATTGCCTTTCTTTGGGATTGTAATGAAAACTGACCTTTTCCAGTCCTGTGGCCACTGCTGAGTTTTCCAAATTTGCTGTCATATTAAGTGCAGCACTTTTATAGCATTATAATTTAGGATTTGAAATAACTCAACTGGAATTCCATCACCTCCATTAGTATTGTTTGTAGTGATGCTTCCTAACACCCAATTGACCTTGCATTCCAGGATATCTGGCTCTAGGTGAGTAAATAGCTATAGCCGTACATTTTAGGTCACTCTTCTGCTGCTTTAGCTACAATCCTCCTCCTTCTTCTCTTCCAGAATGTCTTTTCCTTTATTACTCAAGTATTAATATTTCAATGACTCTATACTGGTTTTCACCTGAGACTACCACATATCCTAGAATTTCCTATATCAACAATACTTCTTGAGACAGCATCCTCTCTCTTCCTATAAGATACCCCTTTTTGCCTGTGTATTTTCAAAATGGTTCACAGAAGTTGATTCTAGAACATTCTATATCCATGTCATCATTTCACATCCTCTCCTCAATCTCAGTCTTCCATTACCTCAGCTTCATCAAAGTCAAAGAATTCTGTTTCCAAATTTTGATTTTTTAAAAAAATTCTTTATCTACTATATACACTAGAATCAGGGACAGTTTCCTTCCTATCACATTCAGCATTTTGTCTGCAATCTCTCTTGTACCCCTATACCATCTTTTGTGTTACGTCTCTTTCTTGACTCTTAAATGATGAAGTTTCCATTCTGCTCCCCTGTGTTTTCTTTGTTTAATATTGAGATTAGTCTGTCTAGTCTCCGATAACTCAATATAAGCTACAAGCTATATTGAGTTATCACCACAACCTATATGTAATACTGATCTTAGAATAACATATACCAAAATTAATTATATAAATTCTCCACTAACACATAAGTCTTCTCTGTCTGACATTGTTAAGAGAAAATCTTTGGTTTTCTCTACACATTTTTACCTTCTTAGGTATTTAATGTACTAACAGGGGTTCTAGGGCTTCTCTTGACTCAGCAGGTAAAGAATCCACTTGCAATGCAGGAGACACAGGAGACATGAGTTTGATCCCAGGATCAGGAAGATCCCCTGGAGGAGGAAATGGCAACACATTCCAATATTTTTACCTGAAAAATCCTATGGAAAAAGGAGTCTGGCAGGCTACAATCCATGGAGTTTCAAAGAATTGGACACAACTGAGTGAATTAGGACAAACACAACAAGTGTTCTATTACTATCACCACTACATTGCTTATGTTAAAACCAGAGATTATCTTTTGTTCACTTAAATTTTCCATTTCAATGTCATCCCATCAGCAAAACCTGTTACTTCTATTTCTTTTTAAAAATCTTAGAATCAGTTCAACATCCATTGGATCATAGAAAAAGTAAGACATTTCCAGGATAAAACATCTACTTCTGCATCAATGACAGTGCTAAATACTTTCACTGTGTGGGTCAAAACAAACTGTGGATATTCTTAAGAGATGGAACACCTTATGCCTCATGAGGAATCTGTATTCAGGTCAAGAAGCAACAGTTAGAACTGGATATGGAACAAACAACAAACTGTTCAAAATTGGGAAAAGAGACTATCAAGGATGTATATTGTCACTCTGCTTATTTAACTTCTATGAAGAGTACATCAAATCAAATGCTGGGCTGGATGAAGATCAAACTGGAATCAAGATTGCCAAGAGAAATATCAATAACCTCAAATATGAACAGGACACCACCCTAATGGCAGAAAGCAAAAAGGAACACAAAAGCCAATGGATGAAGGTGAAAGAAGAATGCAAATAATCTTTTTTAAAATTCAACATTCAAAAAAATTAAGATCATGGCATCCAGTTCCATCACTTCATGGCAAATAGATATCGGGGAAAAAATGGAAACAGAGGCAGATTTTATTTTCTTGGGCTCCAAAATCACTACAGATGGTGATTGCAGCCATGAAATTAAAAGACGTTTGCTCCTTGGAAAAATAGCTATGGCAAACCTAGATGGTGTCTTTAAAAGCAGAGACATCACTCTATCAACAAAAGTCCATATAGTCAAAGCTATGGTTTTTCCAGTAGTCGTGTATGGATGTGAGAGTAGGACCATAAAAAAGCCTGAGCACAGAAGAATTGATGTTTTTGAAATGGGGTTTTGAAGAAAACTCTTGAGAGTCCCTTGGACTGCAAGGAAATCTATCCAGTCATTCCTAAAGGGATCAACCCTGAATATTTATGCTGAAGCTGAAGCTCCAATGCTTTGGCCACTTGATGCGAAGAGCCCACTCACTGGAAAAGACCTTGATGGCAGGAGGAGAAGGGGACAACAGGATGAGATGGTTGGTTGACACAATCTACTCAATGGACATGAGTTTGTGCATGCTCCAGGTTATAGAAGTACAGGGAAGCCTGGTGTGCTGCTGTCCATGGGATCACAAGGAGTCAGAAAGACTGAGAGAATGAACAACCAGAAGCAGTTTAATTTTGTCCATCTCCACTATCATACACATAAATCCCACTACCTTGAAAATTACAGTAGCTTTCTAACTTGTCTCCCAACTTCTGCTCTTGGTTGCTACAATTTTTTGTCTACTCTGCATTGTAGGTCTTCCTTCATAGCCCAGTTGCTAAAGAATCCACCTGCAGTGCAGGAGACCCCAGTTCAATTCCTGGGTTGGGACGATCTGCTGGAGAAGGGATATTTTACCCACTCCAGTATTCTTGAGCTTCCCTTGTGGCTCAGCTGGTAAAGAATTTGCCTGCAATACAGGAGACCTGAGTTCGATCCCTGGGTTGGGAAGATACCCTGGAGAAGGGAAAGGCTACCCATTCCAACATTCTGGCTGGAGAATTCCACGGACTGTATAGACCATGGGATCACAAAGAGTAGTGCATTAGTGAGCGACTTTCATTTTCACTTTCTGCATAGCAGCCAGAGTGATTTATTTCAAACTAAATCAGATCATTTTACTTACTGCTTTAAATAATTAACAGCCTTTCTTTTTAATTGAAATGAAATGCAGTATACTATCTGATTTACAAAGTGTTAATGTGAACTGATTTTCATCTATCTGACTAATATGTTCTAATGCAGATCACCCACTTGTCTGATGATTCCAGGGAACAGACCTGTTTCTTGAATATGTCAAGTTTGTTTTAGCTCCAGAACTTTCTTTAGTCAGTTCCTCTTCCTGGAATCTGGTCTAGCATTCTGTTTGTGCTAGGGAAGCCTCTCTGAAACCCAAAATAAAGTAAGTAACTTCTCTTCCTACCAATTTTTTGTTGTTGTTGTTTAGTATTCAGTTCAGTTTAGTTCAGTTTAGTTCAGTTCAGTTGCTCAGCCATGTCTGACTCTTTGCGACCCCATGAATTGCAGCCTGCCAGGCCTCCCTGTCCATCACCAACTCCCGGAGTTCACTCAGACTCACGTCGATCGAGTCAGTAATGTCATCCAACCATCTCATCCTCGGTCATCCCCTTCTCCAGCTGCCCCCAACCCCTCCTAGCATCAGAATCTTTTCTCATGAGTCAACTCTTCCACGAGGCAGCCCAAGTACTGGAGTTTCAGCTTTAGCTTCGGTCCTTCCAATGAACACCCAGGACTGATCTCTTTAGAATGGACTGGTTGGATCTCCTTGCAGTCCAAGGGACTCTCAAGAGTCTTCTCCAACACCACACTTCAAAAGCATCAATTCTTTGGTGCTCAGCTTTCTTCACAGTCCAACTCTCACATCCATACATGACCACTGGAAAAACCATAGCCTTGACTAGACAGACCATTGTTGGCAAAGTAATGTCTTTGCTTTTTAATAGCCTATCTAGGTTAGCCATAGCTTTCCTTCCAAGGAGTAAACGTCTTTTAATTTCATGGCTTCAATCACCATCTGCAGTGATTTTGGAGCCTCCCCCCTCCAAAAAAAAATAAAGTCTGACACTGTTTCCACTGTTTCCACATCTATTTCCCATAAAGTGATGGGACTAGATGCCATGAAATTCGTTTTCTGAATGTTGAGCTTTAAGCCAGCTTTTAAACTCTCCTCTTTCACTTTCATCAAGAGGTTTTTTAGTTCCTCTTCACTTTCTGCCATAAGGGTGGTGTCATCTGCATATCTGAGGTGATTGCTATTTCTCTCGGCAATCTTGACTCCAGCTTTTGCTTCTTCCAGCCCAGCATTTCTCATGATGTACTCTGCATATAAGTTAAATAAGTGAGGTGATAATATACAGCTTTGACATACTTCTTTTCCTATTTGGAACCAGTCTGTTGTCCCATAACCAGTTTTAACTGTTTAGTATTAATGCTGACTAATTATACATTGCATTTGCTGAATTTTCCTTTCTACTAAACTTTAAACTTACTAAAGGCAAACATCTCACCCATATTGATAACTATTGGATAGTCGGAGTCTCAAAAAGAACCCAGTGCTTTGATTACAATTAAAAATATTTATTTATTGAATAAGTCTTAGATTTAAGAATTAATTACATCTAACATTATTAGTCTGATTATAATTTGGAAATATCATTGCTTTAATTTAGGTAGTAGTTAGCTTTTTGTGTTATTTCTAGCTAGCACATTTTAGGCATTGGAGTTCATATGATTTTCTTGCAACTATTCAACTCCAGCATGGCAGCACAAAAGTAGTCCTATATAATAGGCAAATGACTGGACATAGATGTGTTCTGTTAAAATTTTATTTATGATTACAGCTCACAGGCTAAATTTTGCCCATGAGCTGTAGTTTGCTAATCTCTGATAAAGACTTAAGAATTACAAGTAAATCTTGTGCAAAATTACACAAGATGCACTAATTTTAGGGGAAAGCACATAAAATACTGTCTTTTTATCTTATATTTTTCAAACAATTTCATTCTTCTTATTTTATGTATTCTTTATAGTTACTCCTCCAGTTTTTACATCACCTTGTCATCTATTCTTGCATAGATTTTAACTTTTATATTTTCAATTTCTTATTTATATTTCTCTCACTTCTAATGCACATGTTATCTGTTTTTTTTTTTTTTTTTGAAAGAAGATTTCTTACTTTTGTTGGAGAAACACTTCCATTCTTATGTGAAAAGAAAATGTTGATTTCCTTGGTAAATAATGGATCAATTCAGTCATCTCCTTTTCCAGTACTGAACCTAGCATCTGAATAAAGTTGAGAAAAATAAAACTCTATTTCCTGAACATTTGAGCTTATAATAGTTAATGGTGATTAATTACTGTTGTTCAGTCATTCAGTCATGTCTGACTCTTTGCAACCCCATGGATTGCAGCATGCCTGGGTTCCCTGTCCTTCACTATCTTCTGGAGTTTGTTTAAACTCATGTCCATTGAGCCTATGTCATCCAGCCATTTCATCCTCTGTCGTTCCCTTCCCCTCCTGCTCTCAATCTTTCCCAGCATCAGGGTCTTTTCCAGTAAGTCATTGGTTGGCATCAGGATGCCAAAGTATTGGAGCTTCAGCTTCAAATCATTCCTCCCATTGAATATTCAAGGTTGATTTCCTTTCAGATTGGCTGGTTTGATCTCCTTACTGCCCAAAGGACTCTCAGGAATCCTCTCCAGCACCACAGTTCAAAAGCATCAATTCTTCAGTGTGCAACCCTCTTTATGGTACAACTCTCACATCCATACTTGACTACTAGAGAAACCATAGATTTAACTAGATGGAGATTTATCAACAAAGTGAAGTCTCTGATTTTTAATACACCGTCTACTTTGTCATAGCTTTTCTTCCAAGGAGCAAGTGTCTTTTGATTTCATGGCTGCAGTCAGGGTCTTCAGTTATTCTGGAGCCCAAGAAGGTAAAATCTGTCCTGTTTTCATTTTTTCGCCATCTATTTGCCATGAAGTTTATATATTATTGGGTTAATTATTAGAACTTCATTATTTCTAATTAGTTTTACTATTTATTTTGCCAGTTTTTCTTTCCACTGTCCTGAATAACAATATCATTTTTTTCAACTTTCTTGAATATCTCTCATCTTCCCTTATCCTCATTCTTGTCAGATGACTTTTGGCTTCTCATAGAAGTCAAGGTTACAAAATAAAGGTTACAAATGCGGATTTTCTAGCCTTTTCAGCACCAAATTCAAGATCACTTTCAGTTTGTGATCATCCTCTATCGTGATACAACTAGACAAAAGTGTTTCCTCAAAGTTGGGATGCTCTATCTGTTATTTTGATTTTATTCTTTTGCATCTCCCAAACTATGTACTATTGATTATTCTTTAATTCTCTTTTATCATCAACATTTTCCTTTACACTGGATCTTATCAATCCATTTCATATGTTCTAGTTTATCACATCAATAAATAAACAATAAAAGTGGTAAATAATGCATTAATGATGACTGTACTGCACTTGGTTGTGCCTGACTCTTTTTGACCCCATGGACTGTAGCCTGACAGTTTCCCTTGTCCATGCAGATTCTCTAGGCAAAAATACTAAAATGGGTTGCCATGCCCTCCTCCAGGGGATCTTCCCAACCCAGGAATCAAAGCCAGGTCTCCCACATTGTAGGTGGACTCTTTACTGAATGAGGCACCAGAGAAGCCCTTATAATTAGCAGTTTCTCAAAAAATAAAATAAAAAATTCTAGTAATTGACATATAAATAATCAAATAAATCATCAATTTCTGCACATTCTTCCATCTATTTCACACAACGTTTTTTTAAATTTATTTATTTTAACTGGAGGCTAATTATTTTACAATATTGTATTGGTTTTGCCATACATCAACATGAATATGCCACAGGTGTACACGTGTTCCCAATCCTGAACCCCCCTCCCATCTCCCTCCCCATACCATCCCTTCGAGTCATCCCAGGGCACCAGCCCCAAGCATCCTGTATCCTGCATCGAACCTAGACTGGCGATTCATTTCTTATATGATATTATACATGTTTAAATGCCATTGTCCCAAATCATCCTGCCCTCTCCCTCTCCCACAGAGTCCAAAAGACAGTTATATACATCTGTGTCTCTTTTTCTCTCTCATATACAAGGCTATCATTACCATCTTTCTAAATTCCATATTTATGTGTAGTATACTGTATTGGTGTTTTTCTTTCTGGCTTACTTCACTCTGTATAATAGGCTCCAATTTCACCCAGCTCATTAGAACTGATTCAAATGTATTCTTTTTAATGGCTGAGTAATACTCCGTTGTGTATATGTACCACTGCTTTCTTATCCATTCATTTGCTGATGGACATCTAGGTTGCTTCCATGTCCTGGCTATTATAAACAGTGCTGTGATGAACATTGGGGTACACGTGTCTCTTTCAATTCTGGTTTCCTCGGTGTGTATGCCCAGTAGTGGGATTGCTGGGTCCTAAGGCAGTTCTATTTCCAGTTTTTTAAGGAATCTCCACACCGTTGTCCATAGTGGCTGTGTTAGTTTGCATTCTCACCAACAGTGTAAGAGGGTTCTAGTTTCTCCACACCCTCTCCACCATTTATTGCTTATAGATTTTTCGATTGCAGCCATCCTGACCAGTGTGAGATGGTACCACATTGTGGTTTTGACTTGCATTTCTCTGATAATGAGTGATGTTGAGCATCTTTTCATGTGTTTGTTAGCCATCCATATGTCTTCTTTGGAGAAATGTCTATTGAGTTCTTTGGCCCATTTTTTGATTGGGTCGTTTATTTTTCTGGAATTGAGCTGCAGGAGTTACTTGTATATTTTTGAGATTAGTTGCTTGTCAGTTGCCTCATTTGCTATTATTTTCTCCCATTCCAAAGGCTGTCTTTTTACCTTGCTTATAGTTTCCTTTGTTGTACAGAAGCTTTTAATTTTATTTCACACAGCTTTAACTATTCCTTTCACTCACCTTTAATTCAAAGTTAGCTTTCTCAAAAGAGTACTAAGGCAGTTCTATTTCCAGTTTTTTAAGGAATCTCCACACCGTTGTCCATAGTGGCTGTGTTAGTTTGCATTCTCACCAACAGTGTAAGAGGGTTCTAGTTTCTCCACACCCTCTCCACCATTTATTGCTTATAGATTTTTCGATTGCAGCCATCCTGACCAGTGTGAGATGGTACCACATTGTGGTTTTGACTTGCATTTCTCTGATAATGAGTGATGTTGAGCATCTTTTCATGTGTTTGTTAGCCATCCATATGTCTTCTTTGGAGAAATGTCTATTGAGTTCTTTGGCCCATTTTTTGATTGGGTCGTTTATTTTTCTGGAATTGAGCTGCAGGAGTTACTTGTATATTTTTGAGATTAGTTGCTTGTCAGTTGCCTCATTTGCTATTATTTTCTCCCATTCCAAAGGCTGTCTTTTTACCTTGCTTATAGTTTCCTTTGTTGTACAGAAGCTTTTAATTTTATTTCACACAGCTTTAACTATTCCTTTCACTCACCTTTAATTCAAAGTTAGCTTTCTCAAAAGAGTTTTTCAAACTTTCAATAAAACTTTCTGTACTTTAGCTTATTTTTCAACTTATTTCATTCTGAATTTCTGTTAAAACAATGCTATCCATGTTGATATGTTCAAACAACAGAATTCAGTTGAAAGACTGTATTTTCCTGAAATCACTTGGATCTTTCTATTCTTATAACCTTTTACAGAACCTGATTTACCCCAGATGGAAAAATCCACTCTACCCCAAGTTAAAACAAGGTTACTAGCAGTAACAACCTGTACCTTTCTCAAGAAACTTGCAGGGGTCCTTTTGTTTTTACTCACATCAATTGTGTCCTATTTTGCTGAAAGCTCGCATGTCAGAATGTTTAAAGCCTTGCAATTTGCTTTCCCAGAATCACTCCTACTTGTCCTTAGCATGGCTCCATCGGCAAAAGTCCTACAAATCTCCATCTCCGTTTAATCACTTTCAAGCAGTTTCATTGGAGGCTGTCATCCCTGCTGTGCATCAGCTTATAGAGAAAACTCTATGCTCTCAGATCTCCTTGTTTATTTCAACACAGACTCAATTATTTACTGATTTTATGTTTTATTTCTTCATATCAGTGGACAGGACTAGATACTCTTTATGGAAAAATATTATCACACTGTCCTCGTTTCCATCCTACTTCTTTGGCTACACTTTTGGTGTCTACTTCTAGTTTTATCTCTTTTATCTAATCTTTATATTTTTATTTCCTCTAGATTTGGCATTAAAATTGCTATACTTTTGCTTTGATCATTCTCCTTAAATGTCCTCATCCATTCTTATAACTTCAAGCACAAAATACATCTCAATTAGTCAAATAAAAAGTGTACATTATTCTGAAGACAATCATTGACATTGAACATCAGAATTATATAGCATTTTTTCCACTCATCCTTCCTATTTGCCAAGCAAGTCACAAGAAGTCTGAGATTGAACTCATATTCCACTCAAGTAGTATCCCCTCTACTTAACCTACCCTAGTAAATAGCCTCTAGAGCTTATGTTAGCAGTAAGTATGACCTCTGCCTCTCTCTCTGTCCGATCTGTCAGTTTCACTTCTGTCCTTTCACTTGTTTTTTTACCCAACTGTAACTACTCTGGACCTAGTCACAGTCAAATCTACCCAAGTGCGCAACAGATGTCTTTCCCTGGTCTCCTTGTAGCCTCTCTGATTTGTCTCACACCAATCTTCATTAAACCCCCTTATCTTAAAATCTCCACAATAGTTTCTTGTCTGCCTTATTTCTGCTGAGTTTCCCACACCAAACTTAGGTATTTGTACATATCAGACACTCAGTGAATTGTTAGGATAAACATTAAACTCCATGAATAAACGATAGAATGGATTTGTAAGTTCTTGACAGTGTAGAGAAAATTTTAATATCTGGATGCTAATGAGGGAGAAGCAATCATTGCACCAGTGGGTAAAGGTCCCAGTGATCAGAATCTGTACTCTTTACAAGAAATACTTCTGCATTTCTGCATTAATTTATTTTTTTAATTAATTTTTATTTTTTAGTTTGTTTTGCTTTACAATATTGTATTCGTTTTGCTACATTCTGCATTAATTTAAAAAAGAAAATCTCTGACAGTAGAAAACTATATCTATTACAAAAAAAGCTTTTGTTATAGATGTCATGCATTACCTGCATAAATAGAATATTTTTAAGAAATCACTAATAATCATAACAATATGTGTTAAAGACTTTAGATTCCTTCAAAAAAATTATTCTTAACTAGAAACAAAACACAAAAGAAGATGAATTCACACTGCTCAGATTTAATATCAGTTACTTACATGGGGACATATTCTAATAGTTCTATTATTTTGACACCATCCAGCTTCAAGATTTATGTGTAGGATGACAGTACATTATGTGCCCATGCCATTAGATTCATATTTTAAATTTTTGCAAACCCTTAAGTGAAAACAAAGGAAGAGTCAGCATATAAAGCTGACTTAAGTGCATTGTGGTTGTACATTCAAGCCATCTATTTCCCACTGAATTAAATGCACTTTTCTTTTGCCAAGAAAGACATTGACAAACTCATGATAGGTGAGGAGCAGAAGAGTAGTGCCCTGAATTTAAAGCTGATCAAAATATACTTGTTATTTTCAAAATTCTACATTTTTTTCAGCAGCTCCTATTGAAAAGTCAAACTCTCTAAGTAGAGAAGGAGCTCACAACTCTTTCAATTCAGATCAGACTGAATGAAACCTTATCCTGCCACAAGGGAGCGCTTTGCTTTTTCTGCGGATGACATTGTATCACTTACTCTCTGCATACCCATTAATGAATTCCCTGTACTATAAGTGAGATTATGCATTATTTGAATACCAAGTTGTTCTCATGCATAAAACTAGGATGCGGAGAAGAGGAAAAGTAGTTTTTATTGTGAATGCACTGAGCCACTTAACTGGCTGTCAAGTGTTCTCAATTCAGCAAAATCTTTTCCCAGCATCCCCTGGGAAGTTCAGAACATTCCTTTGGAAATGAAAGTGTTTTTCTTCCCACTCCTACTGCATTTTTTTGAGCCATTATTCAAAGAATGAATAATCCTGAAAATTCTCCTGGGAGTATCATCCTGAAATACTAAATATAATGCAAGACAGAAGCCAGAATGAGCTAGCTTTTTGTAAATAGCTGAAGTTGTTTTTTTTTTTTTTTAAAGAAAAGCTAAAATAATTTTTAAAAGTTTTTTTTCAAATTATGTGTGTGTGCTTATTTCTGCATTAAACTGCCAATTTTTAAAAAGCCATTTGTGGCAGCTAGATTAAACTTTAGCTATATTTTATAAACATCATGGCCTGTACCATATTTAATCCTTACATTTTCACTATCTCATGCCTTTAAGCTATTTTACAAGGCTTCACAGAGTATATGTAAAATACTTGAAATTTATTGAACAGGGAGTCATAGGGACTGGGTTCAGGGAAGGGAGAGAATATTGTCAATCCAAATCTAAAATATGCTATAATTTTTTAACAATTGTTTTTAACAATCCTAACCTCAGGTGAATTGCAATAAAACACAGGAAATCTAACAATACTCAATAATTAGCTTGAGTAATATATATATTTTTCTGAACTCAAATGTGCTTTCTACAGTAAAATATAAGAAAAATTCCTCTAACACATTTGGGAATAAGTAAAAGTCACACTCCACAGTAGTATAACAACTAATATTAAACATGTTTCTTTATTAAAATATTAAAAATGTTTAAATGTTTTTTCACAAATAACTCTTTCAAGTTTTTGCTTATTTCATTTAAAATTGGCTATACACCATTTTTCTCTTTCAAACTATAAATAAATATATAAGAAAACAAAACAGAACAGGGGATAGGGTATGTGAAGATTACTGTACTGTGAGTGATATCAGAAAACTAATCTAAGGATGTAATCTTTGATCTGAAACCAGAATAATGAGGCAGCCAGTCATGTGAAGATTTCAGAAAAGAGCATTACAAGTTGAAAAAGCAACAAATTCTAACCCCTGGAAACAGAAATAAGCTTAGAATTATTAAAAGAATGACAAGAAAGTCTATATGGCTGTTGCACAGTATATATATATATATATATATATATATATATATTAAAAAAAAGGCAAAACAGAAACCTCAATTAAATAGGGCTGAAAGACCAAAACCAGGAGCTCTCAGGCCTTGCCTTGCAAAGATACCAACAGTCCAACAAGAAGAGAGACACCTGTTCTTTCCTGGCAATGACCCAGCCAATGAAAAGCCATGGTCTCCATTTACCAGAATCCCTCCCACCCCCACCACTTCCTTTTCACCTCTATAAAAGAGTTCTCCTTCCCTTGCTGTGTGGGGACTCAAACATGGCTCACCATGGTTGCAGATACTGAATTGCAATTCTCTTCTGATCCTGAATAAATTCATTTTTAATGGAAAAATGACTGAGCGTCTATCTTTTTAGGTCAACAAGAGTACGTTGATAGTAATATGAAGTGAAGACAGGGCTAGGACATGTTGAGCTTTGTACTTCAGAATAAGGAGTTTATGATTTATTTTCAATATGAAGAGAAACCATTGGACATATTTTAATGGACAGAGCATCACTTAATATCTGAGGATTCAGGGAAGAGTAGAAACAGAGAGGTGAGTTAGGAGGATGGTACAGTAGGATTTGGACTATGGAGGTAACAGTGAAAGCAGTGGGGAGAGAATGGAGGGATGATAAAATTTAGAATGTATTCTATACGTAAAGTCTGTGGAGTTATCTCTTGGATTACATGAGAAATGCAATGGAAAGTGAGGATTTATGAACAACTATGAGTATGACTTTCTGGATAGTAGTTTTAGTTATGAAAGTAAGAAAGAAAAAGACTGGGTAGAAAGGTTGTGAGAATATTTGAAAGTCACATTGTTTTATTCTTATGAATGTTTATTGACATTGTTTAATTGCCAACTAGCAAAGGGGAGATACTAGAACAAGTTTGAATGACCATTCTCATTACGTTTTAATCATAACTGGACAGTTAAATATGACATTTCTTGCCATAGTCACTTAAATTGTTTGGTTTTTCATTTGCTTTTCTTTCTTTTTCTTCCTTGTTTCTGTTTGATTTACTTAGTTTCATTTTGTGGTGCATGTATGTTCAATCACTGTAGTGTCTGAATCTTTGCAACCCCATGGACTGTAGCCCACCAAGCTCCTCTGTCCATGAAATTTTTCAGGTAAGAATACTGGAGTGTGTTGCCATTTCCTCTTCCAGGGTGTTTTGTGTTACTTGGTACAATAAAAAAAAAATTATGATTTTTAAAATCTGGAACATTGTCCCTACTCTGGCAGTTTTTTGATATATGCCTCTTATCTTGTGGGCTGGCTAGCAGGTCCAAGAGCCAGAGTCTTCTCTGGGAAGCTAATTTAGCCTACTGTTATAAGACAAAAACTCCAATCTGAAGGTAAATTGTTCTCTCTGGGAGATGTTATGTTAAGCATATAAGTTCAAAACCAAAGTCCTCTCTCTGATCCAACTGACTGGTTCAGAATTGGAAAAGGAATACAACAAGGCTGTATATTGTCACTCTGCTTCTTTAATATGTATGCAGAGTACAAGCAACATGCCAGGCTGGATAAATCACAGGCTGCAATCAAGATTGCTGAGAGAAATATCAACAACTTCAGATATGCAGATGATACCAGTCTAATGGAAGAAAATGAAGAGGAACAATAGAGCCTCTTGATGAGGGTGAAAGAGGAGAGTGAAAAAACTGGCTTGAAACTCAGCATTAAAAAAACTAAGATCTTGGCATCCAGTCCCATTACTTCATGGTAAATACTAATAGAAGGGGGAAAAGGGAAGCAGTGATAGATTTTATTTTCTTGGGCTCCAAAATCACTGTGGATGGTGACTGAAACCAGGAAGTTAAAATATGTTAGTTCCTTGGCAGGAAAATTATGACAAACCTATGCAGCCTATTAAAAAGCAGAGATATCACTTTGTCAACAAATATCCATATAGTCAAATCTATGTTTTTTCAAGGAGTTATGTATGATTGTGAGAGTTGGACCATAAAGAAGATTGAATGCCAAAGAATTGATGCTTTCAAACTGTGGTACTGAATTGAGAGTCTCTTAGTTTGTAAGATCAATCAAATCAGTCAGTCATAAAGGAAATCAACCTTGAATGTTCATTGGAAGGACTGATACTGAAGCTGAAGCTTTGGCCATCTAATGTGGAGAGTTGACCCCTTGGAAAAGACCCTATGCTGGGAAAGATAGAAGGCAGGAGAAGAAGGGGATGACAGAGAACGAGATGGTAGGATGGCATCACTGACTCAATAGACATGAATTTGAGAAAACTCCGAGAGATAACAGAGGACAAAGAAGCTGGTATGCTGTAGTCCATGGGGTCGCAAAGAGTCAGGAATGACTTGATGACTGAGCACTAATATGTAGTATTTAATATTTTTTCAAGGAATTGAATATGAGTTCTACATATACTAACTTATTTAATTTTCACAATAACCATATGGATAAATCTTTATGATTATTCTCATTTTAGAGAAAAACTGAGACATGAGGGGTTAAATAAACATGTCATGATTATAAGGTTATTAAGTTTTGTCATTATGATTATAGCCAAGCCTATCTAACTCTTTACCATTAGAAAAATTAGGAACATTAAAGAACAAGCTGGTATAAGTTTGGAAGTAGCTTTCTTCCAGAAACCATAAAAGCATGACATGTCCCACTTGTAGAAATAACATAAAATATATTTCTAATATATGTGCACAGAATCATAGACATTACTTAAAAAAAAAATTAAAACATTCATGTCAATGTGTAACAAAACGAATACAGTATTGTAAAGCAAAATAAACTAAAAAATAAAAATTAATTAAAGAAAAAAAATTTTTCTTTATTCATTCAGTTCATGAACATATGTTGAAAATCTTTATTATAGGGCTTTAGAGTTCATTGTTGAACAGAAAGATTCTCACCCTCACTGAGTTTACTTCCTTAAAGAGGGAATTGTTGAGAGGCAAGATTGGTTTATTTCCATCTTTTTCTAAAGAGATGGGAATATATATTATTAACCTTACAGTGAATGCCAGGTGGATCCAGACCTGCAAAGAGAGATTTAACCAAGTATGTCTCTGGTACTAAGGAATAATCCATTGCACAGCTTCTGGCATACCAATCCTTTACAAGTCAGCAATGAGTGTTCCTCAGTGTCTGCAGGGATGAACTAAAGTTTCAACACACTGGAAATCTATGAGAACTGAAAGAAGGAGCCCATTCCTTAATTAAATATCAATACTGTTTTATGG
Source organism: Aepyceros melampus (assembly GCA_006408695.1). Lineage (NCBI taxonomy): Eukaryota > Metazoa > Chordata > Mammalia > Artiodactyla > Bovidae > Aepyceros > Aepyceros melampus. The sequence continues at coordinate 26,369 of SJXQ01011163.1, read as the reverse complement.
AAACGGATTTTTGTTATTGTTTCACTTTCACTAGTGCTTGCAGTGCTTATAAGACTTTAAATCTGCTGAGAATTTCTGAAGGTTTTAGTAGGTTATGCTTCAGAGGAAAAAATCATTCATGACAATAATCTTCTGAGACTTATCTGGGATACCGAAAGTTACATTTTGGCAGTTCTCTGAATTCCTCCCATTTTGGATAAGTGATATAAATAGTATGCTGAATGGTGTCACTGTATTTCAGTCACTGAGAAATGGTATTCTGTATTGCTCTCTTAGAGAGTCTACTGGTATAGCAAATCATCAGACAGCTTTTGTGTCTGGAATATCTTCCTTCACCTTTTACACAAGGAGATATTTACTATGCATATTAGTGTGTTCACATAATGTTTTGCTATTGTTTTAAAGTGATAACATTTTAATGTGCTGGTTATTAGCCTTGTTAAGATGAGGGTGATTATTTATGAATGCTTGCCAAAGAATATATAGTGAAGGTTTTGTGTTTGAGACAAGTCAATAAAAATATAGATGCATAAATAAGTGAGGTACACTTGTAAAACACTTTTACTATGACCTATTTAAGATTTTTGTTTTATCACTTTAAAAATGTTTTCAAACCATTAAGGATCATTAGAATCTCCCTTCTGAAGTTTGCAGGTTTCTGTGCTGTGGCTTGTTTGAGAAAGATTGTGCAAGTTCTCAACAGCACAAAATCAGGCATCTCAGAGAACCATGTTTAAACCTCTTTTCTTCTCTATTTTTATGAGTAACCTTGCAGCTCAGTATGAGATCTCCTCTGTGTAAATTGACAGTATGCCAAGCTGTGGTGTGAAATTGCAGTATGCAACTTTGCCTAAGGAATTTAGCAGCCTAGAGTTGAACTTTGATAAAAATGAATGGATTATTTCCCCCACTGGGAAAAGCTGAATGGCCTGGTGTGCAAAACATTAGATGGTGAGTCAGAAGTCATAGCCTCGTCACTTACTTGCTGTGTGACCTTGGGCAAATCAATTAACTTCTCTGAGCCTCAGGTTCTCTATCTGTATAATGAAGACTGTGATACTTACCTTAAAAGGAAGGTGGAAGGATTAATGAGGCAATGTCCACAAAACACATTAAGCTCCACAGAAGAGAGGAGCTCTATAATTACAAGCCATTATTACCCAATTTAAAGAAGTAAAATGGAGCTATTACTTTATCTTCACTTGTAGGAGTTATTTCAACTGAAACAGTATTAGAGAGAATCTTGAAGCTGAATAGCTTGTTTAAATTGGTTGAATTTTGAAAAATTTCTCTTAATTATATGAAATATCAAATTTTCAATATAATAAGATCTATGGATTAAGATATTTCCATATGTTGGCAGAATACAAATCACAAAGTATTGAGCTCCAGATGCCCTCATATTTATTCCACTGCATAGAAAGTACTGAGCCTAATTCATCTCAAAGAGATCGTTATCTATTTGATCTTTACAATCTTAAAAGAGAGTATTTCTAAGAAATCCCATACTACTTGTTCTAGTTTTCAGCAAAAGAGTCTTTCACATTTAACTAAAGAGTTCTTGCTCAACTTAACAGAATATATATATATATATTTCTTTTTTTTTCTTTAATTCTCAATGGAATAGAGTGGTCACACATTTGTATACTTAAGGATAATTTTGAAGTTATGTTTTTCTCTCAATGCTTAATACCTAAAATTTTCATAATTTTTAAGAGCTTCATTTCTTATAATAATATTATCTCTTTCAACTTTGAATCTCATTCAGTTTTTTAAATAGTACTTTACTATTGCAACCTCCAAGCTATGAAGAAGTATAGCTTCTACATGTTTCACCATCAACCAGTTATTTGAAAAATTTGTAACTTACTCATCTTCCAGTTAATGGTTAGTGTACTTTTTAACAGCCTGAAAAGGTAGGACTAAATCACAAGATTTGATATGAGTACTAATATTTCATATTGCTATGTAATTTTTTGTTATTTAACCATTAGCTTATTGAACATCAATGAGGTGTTCCAGGCCATTTCTATGATTTGGCATACTTTAATGGTGACTGCAGCCATGAAATTAAAAGATGCTTACTCCTTGGAAGAAAAGTTATGACCAACCTAGAGAGCATATTGAAAAGCAGAGACATTACATTGCCGACTAAGGTCCATCTAGTCAAGGCTATGGTTTTTCCAGTAGTCATGTACAGATGTGAGAGTTGGCCTGTGAAGAAGGCTGAGCACCAAAGAATTGATGCTTTTGAACTGTGGTGTTGGAAAAGACTCTTGAGAGTCCCTTGGACTTCAAGGAGATCCAACCAGTCCATTCTGAAGGAGATAAGCCCTGGGATTTCTTTGGAAGGAATGATGCTAATGCTGAAATTCCAGTACTTTAGCTGCCTCATGCGAAGAGTTGACTCATTGGAAAAGACTCTGATGCTGGGAGGGATTGGGGGCAGGAGGAGAAGGGGATGACAGAGGATGAGATGGCTGGATGGCATCACTGACCTGAAGAACGTGAATCTGAGTGAACTCCGGGAGTTGGTGATGGACAGGGAGGCCTGGCGTGCTGCGATTCATGGGGTCGCAAAGAGTCAGACACGACTGAGTGACTGGACTGAACTGAACTGGATCATTTCAACAACTTCCTGAAATATAATTACTTTTTATTGATAAGGAAATTGAATGCAAACAGGAAGTATCATATTGCTTGTAGTTAAGTTACTGGACATTAAAGCCAGAGAGATTTGGTATAGGATCTAATTAATTCAGTTTCCTAGCTTTGTTTTTGTATCTACAGCCTAATAATACTTATTTGAAAGCTTTAATGAAGACTAAAAATCAGTGGGCTCAATAAAGGACAGAAACGGTATGGACCTAACAGTAGTAGAAGACATTAAGAAGAATGGCAAGAATACACAGAAGAACTGTGTGAAAAAGATCTTCACGACCCGGATAATCATGATGGTGTGATCACTCATCTAGAGCCAGACATCTTGGAATGTGAAGTCAAGTGGGCCTTAGAAAGCATCACTACAAACAAAGCTAGTGGAGGTGATGGAATTCCCGTTGAGCTGTTTCAAATCCTGAAAGATGATGCTGTGAAAGTGCTGCACTCAATTTGCCAGCAAACTGGAAAACTCAGCAGTGGCCACAGGACTGGAAAAGGTCAGTTTTCATTCCAATCCAAAAGAAAAGCAATGCCAAAGAATGCTCAAACTATCGCATAATTGCACTCATCTCACACATTAGTAAAGTAATGCTCAAAATTCTCCAAGCTAGGCTTCAGCAATATGTGAACTGTGAACTTCCAATGTGCAAGCTGGTTTTAGAAAAGGCAGAGGAACCAGAGATCAAATTGCCAACATCCGTTGGATCGTCAAAAAAAGCAAGAGAGTTCCAGAAAAACATCTATTTCTGCTTGATTAACTATGTCAAAGCCTTTGACTGTGTGGATCACAATAAACTGTGGGCAATTCTGAGAGAGATGGGAATACCAGACCACTTGACCTGCCTCTTGGGAAATCTGTATGCAGGCCAGGAAGCAACAGTTAGAACTGGACATGGAACAACAGACTGGTTCCAAATAGGAAAAGGAATACATCAAGACTGTATATTGTCACCTTGCTTATTTAATTTATATGCAGAGTACATCATGAGAAACACTGGACTGAAAGAAACACAAGCTGGAATCAAGATTGCTGGGAGAAATATCAATAACCTCAGATATGCAGATGACACCACCCTTATGGCAGAAAGTGAAGAGGAACTAAAAAGCCTCTTAATGAAAGTGAAAGAGGAGAGTGAAAAAGTTGGCTTAAAGCTCAGCATTCAGAAAACGAATATCATGGCATCTGGTCCCATCACTTCATGGGAAATAGATGGGGAAACAATGGAAACAGTGTCAGACTTTATTTTTCTGGGCTCAAAATCACTGCAGATGGTGATTGCAGTCATGAAATTAAAAGACACTTACTCCTTGGAAGAAATGTTATGAGCAACCTAGATAGCATGTTCAAAAGCAGAGACATTACTTTGCCAACAAAAGTCCATCTAGTCAAGGCTATGGTGTTTCCAGTGGTCATGTATGGATGTGAGAGTTGGACTGTGAAGAAGGCTGAGTGCCAAAGAATTGATGCTTTTGAACTGTGGTGTTGGAGAATACTCTTGAGAGTCCCTTGGACTGCAAGGAGATCCAACCAGTCCATTCTGAAGGAGATCAGCCCTGGGATTTCTTTGGAAGGAGTGATGCTGAAGCTGAAACTCCAGTACTTTGGCTACCTCATGCGAAGAGCTGACTCATTGGAAAAGACTCTGATGCTAGGAGGGATTGGGGGCAGGAGGAGAAGGGGACGACCGAGGATGAGATGGCTGGATGGCATCACGGACTCGATGGACATGAGTCTGAGTGAACTCCGGGAGTTGGTAATGGACAGGGAGGTCTGGTGTGCAGTGATTCATGGGGTCTCAAACAGTTGGACACGACTGAGTGACTGAACTGAACTGAAAGATCAAATTGCTAACATCTGCTGTATCACAGAAAAAGCAAGAGATTTCCAGAAAAACATCTACTTCTGCTTTATTGGCTATGCCAAAGCCTTTTATTGTGTTCACTTCAGTTCAGTTGATCAGTCGTGTCTGACTCTTTGCAACCTCATGAACAGCAGCATGCCAGACCTCCCTGTCCATCACTGACTCCTGGAATCCACCCAAACCCAAGTCCATTGAGTAGGTGATGCCATCCAAACATCTCATCCTCTGTCGTCCCTTTCTCTTCCTGCCCTCAATCTTTCTGAGCATCAGAGTCTTTTCTAATGAGTCAGCTCTTCGCATGAAGTGGCCAAAGTACTGAAGTTTCAGCTTCAATATCAGTCCTCCAAAGAACACCCAGGACTGATCTCCTTTAGGATGGATTGGTTGGAACTCCTTGCAGTCCAAGGGACTCTCAAAGTCTTCTTCAACACCACAGTTTAAAAGCATCAATTCTTCAGTGCTCAGCTTCCTTTATAGCCCAACTCTCACATCCATACATGACCAGTGGAAAAACCATAGCCTTGGCTTGATGGATTTTGTTGGCAAAGTAATGTCTCTGATTTTTCATATGCTATCTAGTTTGGTCACAAATTCTTCAAGAGATGAAATACCAGACCACCTTACCTGCCTCCTGAGAAATCTGTATGCAGGTCAAGAAGCAAGAGTTAGAACTGGACATGGAACAATAGACTGGTTCCTATTGGGGAAGAAGTACGTCAAGGCTGTTTATTGTCACCCTAGTTATTTAACTTGCATGCAGAGTACATTATGTGAACTCACAGGCTGAATGAAGCACAAGCTGGAATCAAGATTGCCAGGAGAAATATCAATAACCTCAGATACACAGATGACTTCATACTTATGGCAAAAATTGAAGAAGAGTTAAAGAGCTTCTTGCTGAAAGTGAAACAGGAGAGTGAAAAGATTGGCTTAAAACTTAACATTCAAAAAACTAAGATTATGGTAACTGGTCCCATCACTTCATTGCAAATAGATGGGGAAACAATTGAAACAGTAAGAAAATTTTATTTTCTTGGGCTCCAAAATAACTGCACATGGTAATTGCAGCCATGAAATTAAAAGACACTTGCTCCTTGGAAAAAAAGCTATTACCAACCTAGACAGCATAGTAAAAAGCAGAGACATTACTTTTCTGACAAAGGTCCGTCTAGTCAAAGCTATGGTTTTTCCAGTAGTCATGTATGGATGTAAGAGTTGGAATATAAAAAAGGCTGAACACCAAAGAATTGATGATTTTGAACTGTGGTGTTGGAAAAGACTCTTGAGAGTCCCTTGGACAGTAAGGAGATCAACCAGTCAATGCTAAAGGAAATCAGTCTTAAATATTCATTAGAAGAACTGATGCTGAAGCTAAAATATCAATATTTTGGCCACCTGATGTGAAGAGCTGACTCATTGGACAAGATCGTGATGTTGGAAAGATAGAAAGCAGGAGGAGAAGGGGGTGACAGGGGATGAGATTGTTGAATGGCATCAGCAACTCAATGGACATGAGTCTGAGCAAGCTCCAGGAGTCAGTGATAGACAGGGAAGCCTGATGTGCTACAGTCCATGGGGTCACAAACAGCTGGACATAACTGAGTGAACTGAACTAATTGAGCTGAAATGAAAAATAAATGAAATAGTATGCAGTCAATGGCAACCCACTCAAGTACTCTTGCCTGGAAAATTCCAAGGACGGAGGAGCCTGGTGGGTTGCAGTCCGTGGGGCCTCTAAGAGTCGGACACAACTGAGCGACTTCACTCTCACTTTCATGCATTGGAGAAGGAAATGGCAACCCACTCCAGTGTTCTTGTCTGGAGAATCCCAGGAATGGCAGAGCTTGGTGGGCTGCCATCTATGGGGTCACACAGAGTCGGACATAACTGAAGTGACTTAGCAGCAGCAGCAGCAACAGCAGCAATGATGCCAAAGATTTGGCATTTGTGCCCTGGTGCTGAATTGAATCTCAGAGACAGTGTTTTGGGAGAAGAAGAAAAGAATAGCTTTATGGCTTCCCAAGGCAAAAGTGGGAATAGTGTGATTGTGCCTCAAAAACTGTATCCCACCCTAGGGTGAACTGGTGAGGAGTTTTACAGCAATGGTTCAAGGATGGGATTGCTGATGAGGGTCAAGATCTGATCAGGGCCTGCCATCTTCAGGTAGTGTCCTGAAACTGAAGTTTTAAAAATGCATCCACTCATCTCTAATTTTCATCAGAAACTGAGCCAAGATTTCTCTTTGTAATTAAATATGATTATTATTTTTTTCCTGCAGAAAGAAGATAAGAAAAGAAGAAGTAGGAAGAAACCCATGGTCACAATATGATTCATAATATGCAAACCAAGATAACCTGACTTTATTATGCAAAAGCTGAGTCAGTGCGATTCTGGCCATTTATGAATGGGTATAGAATGGAGAAGGCAATGGCACCCCACTCCAGTACTCTTGCCTGGAAATCCCATGGGCGAAGGAGCCTGCTGGGCTGCGGTCCATGGGGTCGCTAAGAGTCAGACACGACTGAGCAACTTCACTTTTACTTCTCACTTTCATGCAATGGAGAAGGAAATGGCAACCCACTCCAGTGTTCTTGCCTGGAGAATCCCAGGGACAGGGGAGCCTGGTGGGCTACCGTCTATGGGGTCGCACAGAGTCGGACACGACTGAAGCGACTTAGCAGCAGCAGCAGCAGCATAAGAATGAAGAGACCCAAAACAACTTTCTCCAGTTATAGTGAACTGCTCTTTGATTCTCATTGCCTTCTCACCCAATAACCAGTCTCTCTTTATCTAAGAGACAGAGTTGGATGGTCAAACAGATCCCCGACAATTGCAGCTTTATTTTTACTAATCAAGTGTCCTAAACATTCTGAACCCCATTTTCTTCCTGTAAAATGATATTGACTTCATAGCAGTGAAAGAAATGTAGAAATGTGCAAAAAAAAAGGATACTGTCTGGTACAGAGAAAAGAAAACAAAGAAAATTATTTTCCTTCTGCACTGTACATTGTTTTTGCCTACACAAGCATTTCTTCCTGTCTCTTCATTTCTGAGCCCTGCTTTTCTTTCAATGCTCCACTTAATTTTTTTCTTCATGAAATGTTATTTCAAATTCTGTGAGAGATTTTCACTGCTGAATTCTGAAAGTAATTTCCTCCATCTCTTTATGGCAGCCATAATATTTTTACATTGTATCAAAATCAGATTGGTACATGCCTTATTCTCCTACTTGTCTATATGCTCCTCAGTAAAATTAAGTTTTGTTCAAACTTATGGAACACCTCTTAAGGGTCAAAATTCATATAAGTCATTGGAGATTCAAGGTTAAAAAGAATCCTTGCCATGAAACTCCTCACAAAATGATAAGAAAGATATGAGTTCATTTCCTTCATACCCTAGCATAGATATAGTGGGAATAAATCATTGATCTATTCCTGTGCAGATGATGGAAGAAATGAAGTAATTATTAATAACTTATTTATGTCATGGAAGTGGATACATTTCATCAACCAATTGTTTAGTAATTATATAAAGTTTTTGAAGTACATATATGTAAATTTCTTTTAAACAATAAACTTACAGATAAATGTATATATACTTATTCAGGCATAATAAATAAGCCAATTGCTGCAGGAACTTCATCCAATAACTGGTCTATGTAGTCTCAGCTACCTTGAAAGAAGACAAGAAGAAATTGAAAAATTATGTATTATTTCTAATAAGTTTTCATTGTAGGCACCTTAAAACCTAGCTATAGACTCTGAATAGTGACTGGATTTGGGCTTTGTACAAATCTGCATAAAAATTATGGTTCTGCCTTCTAGATATGTTTCCTGGAATAATAAATCAGTACCATTAATCACATCCCCAATCATAATCAAAAGCAGTAAGCTACCAAAAAATTACCAAGTTTCTAACATACCAGACATTATGTAACACATTACTAAAACCAAGCAGGACGCTGTGGGGTTTCTAGAAATGGAAGATTTTCTGTATCCCCTGTTGTTCATTTTCAGGGAAAAGATGCCAGTCTCCATGACATTTCCTGAGTTACAAAGGGTAGATTTGCACAGTTGCTAGCAAAGGAAGGAAGGGGATACAGAAATAAGGGAAAAGCAGTTAAGAAACAATAGTGCAGCCTTGGGGCAGGGTCCTGATTCTGCCTCCAGGTATACATATAACAATATCTTTAAGCTTTGCTGAACTAAAGTCCCCACCAAATGAAAGATGTTCTAGAGAAGTCACAGTTTGAAAACTTCAAGAAGCTGCAGAAACACCATACATATACAACTTTTGTCATATTTTGCTTACTAATTTTGTTTAATTTTATATTTAACATTTTACAGTACTTATTTCTCTTGAAATTAAATTGTTATGCATATTACCATAATTCAATTAAGTTATTACCTATTCTTGAGCATTTCAATTATTAAATTTTTTTCTGCTACATATAATGATTTCATATATAAATCTTTGAATTTTTCCCCAATTATTTACTTTTCAGAAAAAAGTCTCCATTTCCAAGATTGAAATTGTTAAACTTGTAGATACATATGCTTTTTAAGATTTTTCATAAATATTTTCATGTGCCTTTCAGGATAACTATCCTGTCTCATTAGTTTTCATTCTTCTTTTCTGTGCTGTTTGGAATAGCCCTTTGGTGTTCTTCCTTTTATTCTTTTACTTATTAGCAGCTCCTGGAAAAGAGAAAGGCTACCCACTCCAGTATTCTGGTCTGGAGAAATCCATGGACTATATAGCCCATGGGGTCACAAAGAGTCAAATATGACTGAGTGAGCTTACTTTCACTAACTGGCAGCTACTCTGGAATTTCATATAAAATTATTCTACTGAATGTCAAAGTTCTGAAGATCATTCACACAGCTTTCAGTATAAGAGCTCTGTCATTTATTAGAGTGGGAAAAATGGTTTTATTTTTATTTACTTATATTTTATTCTATATTTTCATGATTTTATAGATTTAAAGGTATAAGAAAAGTTTCTCTGAAATTGAGAGTATGAATACAACTTTCTAAATCCAACAGTGATTTAATATGCTAAATTTAGCAAAGTATACATATTGATTTAGATCCACTTTTATTGAGCTTAGATTGAAAATATTTCTTCACCAAACTACTTGTTGATATTAGTGCCAAAAGCCTAAAGTTACTATAGAAAGAGTGTTTTGAAAGTTGGAACTCTTGAAACTTTACGTCTCTTACAGCATTAACTTAAATTTAGTCTTTTGGGACACAATTATTTTGCATGATGTGTCACTCTTCTAAAATTAGCTGTTTTTAGCTATGATTCTCTAAAATTAACTTTGCATTTGGATCTAAGAACAGATAATAACACATCTATAAGTTTACTGAAAATAAAATTATAAAAGAGGCAAAATCCACATACATTAATATTTTTCACAAGAATGGGCTTATATTTATCATTTTAGTATCAAGTTACTTATGACTTGTATGTGCTAAAATAATCAAAGATAACAAGAAGATATGAAATGATGCTATCAACTGAGGTTTATGTCTCCTCATAATTCACTGGAAGAATCCTCATCCTCAAAATATGATATTGAATGTAAGGTTCTTGGGAGAATATTAGGTCATAAGTCTTCATGAATGACATTAATATCCTTAAAAAACAGACCTCAGAGAGCTCCCTTGATCTTTCTCCCATGTGGGAACACACAGAGAACATGGCCATCAGTGAACCAGGAAGCAGGTTCTTCAGTACAGTTCAGTTCAGTTCAGTTTAGTGGCTCAGTCGTGTCTGACTCTTTGTGACCCCATGAATTGCAGCATGCCAGGCCACCCTGTCTATCACCAACTCACAGAGTTCACCCATACTCTTGTCCATCGAGTCGGTGATGCCATCCAGCCATCTCATCCTTTGCCGTCCCTTTCTCCTCCTGCCCCCAATCGCTCCCAGCATCAGAGTCTTTTCCAATGAGTCAACTCTTTTCATGAGGTGGCCAAAGTATTTGAGTTTCAGCTTTAGCATCAGTCCTTCCAAGAACACCCAGGACTGATCTCCTTTAGAATGGACTGGTTGGATCTCCTTGCAGTCCAAGGGACTCTCAAGAGTCTTCTCCAACACCACACTTCAAAAGCATCAATTCTTCAGGGCTCAGCCTTCTTCACAGTCCAACTCTCACATCCATACATGACCACAGGAAAAACCATAGCCTTGACTGGACGGACATTTGTTGGCAAAGTAATGTCTCTGCTTTTCAATATGCTATCTAGGTTGGTCATAACTTTCTTTCCAAGGAGTAAGCGTCTTTTAATTTCATGGCTGAAATCACCATCTGCAGTGATTTTGGAGCCCAATAAATTCTGACACTATTTCCACTGTTTCCTCATCTATTTCCCATGAAGTGATGGGAACAGATGCCATGATCTTCGTTTTCTAAACGTTGAGTTTTAAGCCAACTTATTCACTGTCCTTTTTTGCTTTCATCAAGAGACTTTTTAGCTCCTCTTCACTTTCTGCCATAAAGGTGGTGTCATCTGCATATCTGAGGTTGCTGATATTTCTCCAGCAATCTTGATTCCAGTTTGTGCTTCTTCCAGCCCAGCGTTTCTCATGATATACTCTGCATAGAAATTAAATAAGCCAGGTGACAATATACAACCATGATGTACTTCTTTTCCTATATGGAACCAGTCTGTTCCAAGTCCAGTTCTAACTGTCACTTCCTAACCTGCATACAGGTTTCTCAAGAGGCAGGTCAGGTGGTCTGGTATGCCCATCTCTTTCAGAATTTTCCACAGTTTATTGTGATCCACACAGTCAAAGGCTTTGGCATAGTCAATAAAGCAGAAATAGATGTTTTTCTGGAACTCTTGCTTTTTTGATGATCCAGCAGATTTTGGCAATTTGATCTCTGGTTCCTCTGCTTTTTCTAAAGCCAGCTTGAACATCTGGAAGTTCATGGTTCACTTATTGCTGAAGCCTGGCTTGGAGAATTTTGAGCATTACTTTACTAGTATGTGAGATGAGTGCAATTGTGCAATAGTTTGAGCATTCTTTGGCATTCCCTGTCTTTGGGATTGGAATGAAGACTGACCTTTTCCAGTCCTGTGGCCACTGCTGAGTTTTCCAGATTTGCTGGCATATTGAGTGCAGCACTTTCACAACATCATCTTTCAGGATTTGAAGTAGCTCAACTGGAATTCCATCACTTCCACTAGCTTTGTTCATAGTGATGCTTTCTAAGGCCCACTTGAATTGACTTCACATTCCAAGATGTCTGGCTCTAGATGAGTGATCACACCATCATGATTATCTTAGTCTTTAAGATCTTTTTCGCACAGTTCTTCTGTGTATTCTTGCCAACTCTACTTAATATCTTCTGCTTCTGTTAGGTCCATACCATTCCTGTCTTATCGAGCCCATATTTGCATGAAATGTCCCCTCAGTGTCTCTAATTTTCTTGCAGAGATCTCTAGTCTTTCCAATTCTGTTCTTTTCCTCTATTTCTTTGCATTGATTGCTGAGGAAGGCTTTCTTATCTCTCCTTGCTATTCTTTGGAACTCTGCATTCAGATGCTTATATCTTCCTTTTCTCCTTTGCTTTTCACTTCTCTTCTTTTCACAGCTATTTGTAAGGCCTCCCCAGACAGCCATTTTGCTTTTTTGCATTTCTTTTCCATGAGGATGGTCTTGATCCCTGTCTCCTGTAAAAAGTCAGGATCCTCCGGCCATAGTTCATCAGGCACTCTATCTATCAGATCTAGGCCCTTAAATCTATTTCTCACTTCCACTGTATACTCACTCATAAGGAATTTGATTTAGGTCATACCTGTATGGTCTAGTGGTTTTCCCTACTTTTTTAAATTTTAGTGTGAATTTGGCAATAAGGAGCTCATGATCTGAGCCACAGTCAGCTCCCAGTTTTGTTTTTGCTGACTGTATAGAGCTTCTCCATCTTTCGCTGCAAAGAATACTGCCAATCTGATTTCAGTGTTGACCATCTGGTAATGTCCATGTGTAGAGTCTTCTCCTGTGTTGTTGGAAGAGAGTATTTGCTATGACCAGTGCGTTCTCTCAGCAAAACTCTATTAGCCTTTGCCCTGCTTCATTCCGTATCCCAAGGTCAAATTTGCCTGTTACCCCGGTTGTTTCTTGATTTGCTACTTTTGCATTCCAGTCCCATATAATGAAAAGGACATCTTTTTTGAGTGTTAGTTCTAAAAGGTCTTTTAGGTCTTCATAGAACCGTTCAACTTCAGCTTCTTCAGCATTACTGGTTGGGGCATAGACTCGGATTACTGTGATATTGAATGGTTTGGAAACAACCAGAGATCATTCTGTTGTTTTTGAGATTGCATCCAACTACTGCATTTTGGACTCTTTTTTGTTGACCATGATGGCTACTCCATTTCTTCTCAGGGATTCCCTGCCCACAGTGGTAGATATAATGGTCATTTGAGTTAAATTCACACATTCCAGTCCATTTTAGTTCACTGATTCCTAGAATGTCGACATTCACTCTTGCCATCTCCTGTTGGACTAATTCCAATTTGCCTTGAATCATTGACCTAACATTCTAGGTTTCTATGCAATATTGCTTTTTATAACTCAGATCTTGCTTTTATCACCAGTCACATCCACAACTAGGTATTGTTTCTGCTTTGGCTCCATCCCTTCATTCTTTCTGGAGTTATTTCTCCACTGATCTCCAGTAGCATATTGGGCACCTACTGACCTGGGGATTTCCTCTTTTAGTATCCTATCATTTTGCCTTTTCATACAGTTCATGGGGTTCTCAAGGTAAGAATACTGAAGTGGTTTGCCATTCCCTTCTCCAGTGGACCACATTCTGTCAGATCTCTCCACCATGAGCCGCCTGTCTTGGGTGGCCCCACACAGCATGGCTTAGTTTCATTGAATTAGACAAGGCTGTGGTCCGTGTGATTAGATTGACTAATTTTCTGTGATTATGGTATCTGTGTGCCTTCTGATGCCTCTTGCAACACCTACTGTCTTACTTGGGTTTCTCTTACCTTGGACAGGGGTTGTTTCTTCACAGCTGCTCCAGCAAAGCGCAGCCGCTGCTCCTTACCTTGAATGAGGGGTAACTTCTCACAGACGCCCCTCCTGACCTTGAATGTGGAGTAGCTCCTCTTGCCCTCCTGCACCCACGCAGCCAGCGCTCCTTGGACATGGGCTAGTTCCTCCTGGTAGCCACCATGACCTTGGGCTTCAGGTAGCTCCTCTCAGCTGCTCCTGTGCTGTCACAGCCTGGCACTCTTGGCCACCGCCCCTGACCTCGGCCACTCTTCTGTGCAGGTTCTTACCAGACATCATATCTATTAGTATCTTGACCTGGAAATTCACAGTTTCCTGAATTGTGAAAAAATATTTTCTTCTGTTTATAAGGTACTGAGTATATGATATTTTATTTAACAGACTGAATTAAGTCAGACAAATTATAATTTCACATTTGAGGGCAATTTTAACCTTTATATAATTATATATATATATGCTTAGAAAAGTAGAATTGAACACTAAACTAAGAAGAGCTCCTAGAATATACTGAGGCATTTCTAGTTTGATGTAATGATTTTAAGTTAACCTTTCTGTTTAGTCGTAAGCACTCATGTTAAATAATTTAGAGATTTCTTTCATTTTGATTTCAATGAAATTCTGTCATGTCAGATACCAAGCTTATAAGATTATTTGACTTCATTATTAACTTATCTTTTGAGAGATAATTATTGACTAACAAAACCCATCATTCCTAATGTGAGATTTATAATTCTTCTGCAGAAGACAGCTGTCTGTTAGAATAACTTGATGGGATATGTGGATATGAGACATTAGGACAACAGACAGTTCATGGAGAGTACCTGTGTGCTTGCTAAGTCGCTTCAGCTGTGTCCAACTCTTTGAGCCCCTATGGACTATAGCCTGCCAGGCTCCTCTGTCCATGGGATTCTCCAGGCCAGAATACTGGAGTGAAGTTCCATTTCCTTCTCCAGGGAATCTTCCCAATCCAGGGATTAAACCTGCATCTCTTACATCTCCTACTTTGGCAGGCAAATTGTTTACCATTAGTGCTACATAGGAAGCCCTAATGAAAGAGAGGATTTAACAAATAGAGCCTCAATCAAACTACTTGATAATAATGTAAAATTATGCAGTCTTTTTTCCCCCCTCAATATAAGACTATAAGTATTTGAAAGAATTAAAGTGTTAGATAGAGCCCAATAAGGAAAAAGATTTGGAACAAAATGGGAAAGGTGAAATTCAGATACTTTCAAGGCAAGGTTGGTAAGTAGGCAGTGTTCAATTTACCTCTAAAATCTACCTCTCTTCTTTATTTAAGTAAAACTCAGCTAAAAACACTGTTAGTGTTATTTTTAAAAGACTTGTAGAGGAATCTTGAGGGGGGTATGAAATTTTGTGGAAGGGAAATATACAAAGAGCTAAACACAAAAGCAGAAAATGAAAACTCAGGAATATCATGAATGTGGAAACAGATGTTAAGGATAAATGTCAGTCCACCAAGAATTCCCATATATATTTGGAACGATAGTAAATTTCCTCTGAATGCATTGGATGAAGTTGGCATAATTGTGTTTATTTTTTTTTCTTTTTGACATAATTATTTATTATTTATTTTAAACTGGCATATAATTGCTTTATAATGGTGTGATAATTTATGTTGTACAACAAAGTGAAGTGTCTATATGTATACAAATAACCCCTCCCTTGTGATTCTGTCTTCCACTCCCCAATCCCACACCTCTAGGTCATTATGGAGCACAGAACTAAACTCCCTATGCTATTTAGCAGCTCCCCACTAGCTATCTATTTTACGCATAATTGTGTGTGTGTGTGTGTATATATATATATGTATATATATATATATATATATATATATAAAATGTCCATTCTCTAAGTCTATGCCTCTATTCTTGCTCTGCAAATAGATTTATATGCATTATTTTTTAGAGATTGTGTATATATGCATTAGTATACAATGTTTTTCTCTTTCTAACTTACTTCATTTTAATGACAAACTCTAGGCCTTATTGCATCATTACTAATGAGCTAATTTAATTCCTTTTTATTGCTGAGTGATATTCCAGTGTATATATGTACTGTGTCTTTATTCATTCATCTGCAGATGGATGTTTAGGTTGCTTCCATGTACTGGTTATTGTAAAGGGTACTGCAATGAACATTGAGGCACATGTGTCTTTTTGAATCATTAATTTTTCCAGGCATATGCCAAGGAGTGGGATTGTTGGGTCATATGATAGTTTTTTAAAGGAACCTCTATACTGTTCTCCATAATGGCTCTATCAATTTACATTTCATATAACAGTGCAAGAGAGTTCCCTTGTTTGTTATTTTTTTTAGCTAAATGAGCAGCTTGTACATTAATCCTTTGACAGGTGCTTAGTATTCAAATATTTTCTCATTTCTGAGGTTTCCCTGGCTTCAGATTATACTTTGAAGCTGCAGTAATCAAGACAGTATGGTGCCAGCACAAAATAAAAATATAGATTAACGAAACAGGATAGAAAGCTCAGAGATAATCTCATTCACCTACAGCCACCTTATCATTGAGAAAGGAGTTAAGAATACACAATGAAGAAAACATAGTATTGTCAATGATTGGGTCCCTTTGGGGTCCAATGATAAAATGGCTCATTATGTTGACCTCTAAAAGAATAAATCACAGTGATCTTTGAGACTGACCAAATTGCCCAAATGGAATCCTGTTATCTCACTGGCGCCTATCTTCTTAAAGCTTTGAGACCACTAGATACCAGACCTTTGGCTATGTGACCATCCCTTCAGAGAATTTTCACTGATAGTGTATAAGAACTCCATCAGAAAGGGAGGATGCTGGTTCTCCTTAAGGGACAGTCACCTTCTCTTTTCCCTCTAATAAATTTCCCTTTTCATGCTTGACTGCCCGGCTCACTCTTTTTCTCTGCACTCGCTTTAAGTCAATAAGTAATCCTGCGAAAACTGGACAGCTACATGTAAAAGAATGAAATTAGAACACTTCCTAACACCATACATTAAAATTAACTAAAAAAGTTTTAAAGACCTAAATGTAAGGCCAGATACTATAAAATTTTTAAAGGAATGCCTAGGCAGAATATCAGTTTAGTTCAGTCACTCAGTCGTGTCCGACTCTTTGCGACCCCATGAATCACAGCACACCAGGCCTCCCTGTCCATTACCAACTCCTGGAGTTCACTCAGACTCACATCCATCGAGTCCATGATGCCATCCAGCCATCTCAGCCTCTGTCGTCCCCTTCTCCTCCTGCCCCCAATCCCTGCCATCATCAGGGTCTTTTCCAATGAGTCAACTCTTCACATGAGGTGGCCAAAGTACTGGAGCTTCATTTTTAGTATCATTCCTTCCAAAGAAATCCCAGAGTTGATCTCCTTCAGAATGGACTGGTTGGATCTCCTTCAGAATGGACTGTTTGGATCTCCTTGCAGTGCAAGGGACTCTCAAGAGTCTTCTCCAACACCACAGTTCAAAAGCATATACAGTCAACAAAGAAAAGACTGGGAGCTGACTGTGGCTCAGATCATGAACTCCTTATTGCCAAATTCAGACTTAAATTGAAGAAAGTGGGCAACACCACTAGACCATTCAGGTATGACCTAAATCAAATCCCTTATGATTACACATGGAGGTGAGAAATAGATTTAAGGGTCTAGATCTGATAGATAGAGTGCCTGATGAACTATGGAATGAAGTTCGTGACACTGTACAGGAGACAGGGATCAACTCTCACACATCCATACATGACTATCACTCTCACATCCATACATGACCACAGGAAAAACCATAGCCTTGACTAGATGGACCTTAGTCGGCAAAGTAATGTCTCTGCTTTTGAATATACTATCTAGGTTGGTCATAACTTTTCTTCCAAGGAGTAAGTGTCTTTTAATTTCATGGCTGCAGTCACCATCTGCAGTGATTTTGGAGCCCCCAAAAATAAAGTCTGACACTGTTTCTACTGTTTCCCCATCTATTTCCCATGCAGTGATGGGGCCAGAAGCCATGATCTTCGTTTTCTGAATGTTGAGCTTTAAGCTAAGTTTTCCACTCTCCCCTTTCACTTTCATCAAGAGGCTTTTTAGCTCCTCTTTACTTTCTGCCATAAGGGTGGTGTCATCTGCATATCTGAGGTTATTGATATTTCTCCCGGTAATCTGGATTCCAGCTTGTGTTTCTTCCAGTCCAGCATTTCTTATGATGTACTCTGCATAGAAGTTAAATAAGCAGGGTGACAATATACAGCCTTGACGTACTCCGTTTCCTATTTGGAACCAGTCTGTTGTTCCATGTCCAGTTCTAACTGTTGCTTCCTGACCTGCATACAGATTTCTCAAGAGGAAGGTTAGATGGTCTGGTATTCCCATCTCTTTCAGAATTGTCCACAGTTTATTGTGATCCACACAGTCAAAGACTTTGGCATAGGTAATCAAGCAGAAATTGATGTTTTTCTGGAACTCTCTTGCATTTTCCATGATCCAGCGAATGTTGGCAATTTGATCTCTGGTTCCTCTGCCTTTTCTAAAACCAGATTGAACATCAGGGAGTTCATGGTTCACGTATTGCTGAAGTCTGGCTTGGAGAATTTTGAGCATTACTTTAATAGCATGTGAGATGAGTACAATTGTACGGTAGTTTGAGCATTCTTTGGCATTGCCTTTCTTTCGGATTGGAATGAAAACTGACCTTTTCCAGTCCTGGAGCCACTGCTGAGTTTTCCAGATTTGCTGGCAAATTGAGTGCAGCATTTTCACAGCATCATCTTTCAGGATTTGAAACAGCTCAACTGGAATTCCATCACCTCCACTAGCTTTGTTCGTAGTGATGCTTTCTAAGGCCCACTTGACTTCACATTCTAGGATGTCTGGCTCTAGATGAGTGATCACACCATCATGATTATCCAGGTCATAAAGATCTTTTTTGTACAATTCTTCTGTGTATTCTTCCCACCTCTTCTTAATATCTTCTGCTTCTGTTAGATCCATACCATTTCTGTCCTTTATGGAGGCCATCTTTGCATGAAATGTTCTCTTGGTATCTCTGATTCTCTTGAAGAGATCTCTAGTCTTTCCCCTTCTGTTCTTTTCCTCTATTTCTTTGGATTGATCGCTGAAGAAGGCTTTCTTATCTCTTCTTGCTATTCTTGGAACTCTGCATTCAGATGCTTATATCTTTCATTTTCTCCTTTGCTTTTTGTTTCTCTTCTTTTCACAGCTGTTTGTAAGGCCTCCCCAGACAGCCATTTTGCTTTTTTGCATTTCTTTGCCATGGGTATGGTCTTGATCACTGTCTCCTGTACAATGTCACGAACCTCATTCCATAGTTCATCAGGCACTTTATCAGATCTCGGCCCTTAAATCTATTTCTCACTTCAACTGTATAACATAAGGGATTTGATTTAGGTCATATCTGAATGGTGTAGTGGTTTTCTGTACTTTCTTCAATTTAAGTCTGAATTTGGCAATAAGGAGTTCATGATCTGAGCCACAGTCAGCTCCTGGTCTTGTTTTTGCTGACCGTATAGAGCTTCTCCATCTTTGGCTGCAAAGAATATAATCAATCTGATTTCGGTGTTGACCATCTGGTGATGTCCATGTGTAGAGTCTTCTCTTTGACATAAATCACAGCAAGATTCTTTTTGACTCATTTCCTAGATTAATGGAAATAAAAACAAAAATAAACAAATCGGATCCAATTCAAATTAATAACTTTTGCACAACAAAATAAACCATAAAGATGAGAAATCAACCCTCAGCATGGGGGGAAATATTTGTGTTTAATCCCAACCATACTGAAAAATTTAAGGCTGATATTTGAATTTTGTCTTAAAATGAAATTAATACCTTACACCAAATCCAGTCCTAAAAAAAAAAAATCTTATCTTTATCTAGCATATATTCTTTTATACTTAGGATATTAAAAAATGCTATGAGTGAGTGAGTGATGTTGCTCATTCATGTCTGTCTCTTTGCACCCCATGGACTGTAGCCCGCCAGGCTCCTCCATCCATGGGATTCTCCAGATAGGAATACTGGAGTAGGTTGCCACTTCCTTCTCCAAGGGATCTTCCAAACCCAGGAATGGAACCCAGGTCCCCTGCATTGCGGGCAGATGCTTTAACCTCTGAGCCACCAGGGAATAAACTATTAGTATTATCTTGTTCAATATCTGTTTTGGTAATATGATAATATGATTTCTCTTTTTTTACTTGAGTATTTTCTCATTTACTAAAAATATGCAATCAGTATATATTTTATTATTATTATGGCATAAAATAAGTACAAACTTTATATTAAATTATTGAACTGATAATTCAATAAACATTAAGGACTTAAGTTTTAAGAACTGGTGATTAAAATTTGAGGAGAGTAGGTGTATTCATAGAGACCATATTCTGCTGAAAGAACATTAGTCAAATAATAAGATAATTAAATAAAAAACACAGCCGTGATAAGTGTTATGAGAGCATCAGATTTAGGAGGGCAGAGGATATAGTCTCCTTGAGTAAATTTTGCCCAGGCTTAAATCTGAATGCTACATAGGAGATAACTGATGAAAAGAAGATGAAAGAGCCTTATGGTGAAGAGGGGTAATAAGCATAAAGTTGTTATTGCAGGAGGGAGCCGGTAAAGATTTCCAGAGCTATAAGAAGCTCTGTATCACTAGAGCAGACAGTGAAAGAGGGCACAAGGTATAATAAAAGCCTGAAGTGGTAGGGAAAGCCCTACTTTATGCTGAACCTTTCTAATCTCTTTCAATAGTTTTGGCTTTGTAATAGGACCAATTGTAAACAATTAGAGGATTTAACCATGCCTGAAACAAGCAGGAAAGTGGATATGGTCAAATATGTATTTCAAAGAAATCCTTATTTCCAAATGTAGAATATAAATTGAAAGTATGAACAAACAAAATCACCTTGAAATCTGTGATAGAAATCCAAAGGAGTGATAATAATAACTTGGGTTACTATGATTACTGATGCAAATAGCTACAGTCAAGGGGTTTGAGGTACACAGTTAAACTTTAAAACAGAAAAGTAAATTAGATATTTGGAAGGGTGAGTAAAAGATTGGAAAAGTTAAGAATGGCACTGTGTTTCTGCTGTGCAATACTCAGTAGGTGGTAGAGTGATTCAGTAATACAGGCATACAGGCATCTTTGAAGAAGGGCAGATACAGGAGGATCATTCATTTCACTGGAACACATGGGACAGTTTGTGGTTTTGAAATTTTAATAGTGAGCTGAACATAACAATCTGAAATAGATGTCTAGTTTACCTACAATAACTTCTAACACCAAATATACAGATCTAAATCAAACCTAACAGATTAAGTACACAGTCTTCCACAAAGCTACTTTTACTTCTGATATCAGATGTAGGTTGCTAGGTCCCCAGACAACCTTCACTCTTACCAGCTGACTTCTAATTGAGGGATCCCACTTGTTTCCAGTTTCAATAATTCAATAAAACATCCCATATAACTTAGGAAAATGCTATGCTTATGATTGCAGTTTTATTATCACAAACAAATTCAAATCAGAACCATCCAAGGGAAGAAATGCATATGTAATATTCAGAAAAGTTTCAAATGTGAAGCTTCTATTTGTCCTCTCCTCATGCAATCAGGACACATTAACCTCCTAGCACACTGATGTGTGACAGTACATAGGCTACTGCCAACCAGGGAAGTTTACCTAAGCTTTAGCACTTAGAATTTTGTTGACATTTCATTATCTAGGCATGATTGATTGAATCACTGGCTACATGATTGAAGCTCAAAATTCACCCTCCTCCCCTCCTCAGAGGTCAAACTGATATCACTTGGCTAAGAATTCCAACCATCTAATCACATGGTTGGTCTTTCAGGCATGATTAGACCCAATCTTAAGTTAACTCATTAGCACAAACTATCTAAGACTCATCCTGAGTCACCTTGTGAGCACATCACATCCCTTGTGGTATTAGAGGCCTGCAATGAATAACAAAGACATCTCTATCACTTAAGGAATCTCAAGGATTTACAGGTTACCACCCAGGAACCAGATTAAGATCAGCTATTTTATTATGCACTAGTAATTCAAAAAATGAGGATCATGGCATCCAGTCACATCACTTCATGGCAAAAAGATGAGGAAACAATGAAAACAGAGACAGACTTTATTTGCTTGGGCTCTAGAATCACTGTGGATGGTGACTGGAGCCATGAAATAAAAAGATGCTTGCTCCTTGGAAGAAAAGCAGTTACAAACCTAGATGGTGTATTAAAAACCAGAGACATTACTTTGCCTGCAAACATTCATATAGTCAGAGGTATTGTTTTTTCAATAGTCATATATGGATATGAGAGCTGGACAATAAAAAAGGCTGAACAATGAAGACATGATGTTTTTGAACTGTGATTTTAGAGAATACTCATGAATGTCCCTTGGACTGCAAGGATATCAAACGGTCAATCTCAAAGGAAATCAAACTGGAATATTCACTGGAAGGACTGATGCTGAAGCTTCAATACTTTGGCCACCTGGTACAAAGTGCTGACCCTTATGTTGGGAAAGATTGAAGGCAGCAGGAGAAGGAGATGACAGAGGATGAAATGGTTGGATGGTATCACCGACTCAATGGACATGAGTTTGAGCAAACTCTGGTAGATGGTGAAGGGCAGGGAAGACTGGCATGTTGCACTTCAGTTCAGTTCAGTTGAGTCACTCACTCATGGCTGATCTTTTGTGACCCCATGAACCACAGCACACCAGGCCTCCCTGTCCATCACCAACTCCTGGAGTTTAACCAAACTCATGTCCATTGAGTTGGTGATGCCATCCGACCATCTCATCCTCTGTTATCCCCTTCTCCTCCTTCCCTCAATCTTTCTTAGAATCAGTGTCTTTTCAAATGAGTCAGCTCTTTGCATCACTGGCCAAAGTATTGGGGTTTCAACCTCAGCGTCAGTCCTTCCAATGAACACCCAGGACTGATCTCCTTTAGGATGGACCGGTTGGATCTTCTTGCAATACAAGGGACTCTAAAGAGTCTTCTCCAACTCCACAGCTCAAAAGCATCAACTCTTTGATGATTAGCTTTCTTTACAGTCCAAATCTCACTTCCATACATGACTACTGGAAAAACCATAGCCTTGACTAGATGGACCTTTGTTGACAAAGTAATGTCTCTGCTTTTATACATGCTGTATAGTTTGGTCATAACTTTCCTTCCAAGGAGGAAGTGTCTTTTAATTTCATGGCTGCAATCATCATCTGAAATGATTTTGGAGCACCCCCACCCAAATAAAGCCTGCCACCGTTTCCACTGTTTACCCATCTTTCTGCCATGAAGTGATGGGACCAGATGCCATGACCTTCGTTTTCTGAATGTTAAGCTTTAAGCCACATTTTCACTCTCCTCTTTCACTTTCATCAAGAGGCTTTTTAGTTCCTCTTCACTTTCTGCCATAAGGGCGGTGTCATCTGCATTCTGAGGTTATTGATATTTCTCCTGGCAATCTTGGTTCACCTTGTGCTTTTTCAAGCCTAGCGTTTCTCATGATGTACTTTGCATAGAAGTTAAATAAGCAGGGTGACAAAATACAGCCTTGACGTACTCCTTTTCCTATTTGGAACCAGTCTGTTGTTCCCTGTCCAGTTCTAATTGTTGCTTCCATCCACAAGACCTGCATATAGGTTTCTCAAGAGGCAGGTCAGGTGGTCTGGTATTCTCATCTCTTGAAGAAGTGTCCCCAGTTTATTGTGATCCACACAATCAAAGGCTTTGGCATAGTCAATAAAGCAGAAATAGATATTTTCCTGGAAATCTCTTGCTTTTTTGATGATACAGAGGATGTTGGCATTTGATGTCTGGTTCCTCTGCTTTGTCTAAAACCAGCTTGAACATCTGGAATTTCAGGGTTCACATATTTTTGGAGCCTGGCTTGGAGAATTTTGAGCATTACTTTACTAGCATGTGAGATGAGTGCAATTGTGCAGTAGTTTGAGCATTCTTTGGCATTCCCTTCTTTGGGATTGGAATGAAAACTGACCTTTTCCAGTCCTGTGGCCACTGATGAGTTTTCCAAATTTGCTGGCATATTGAGTGCAGCACTTTCACAGCATCATATTTTAAGATTTGAAAGAATTCAACTGGAATTCCATCACCTCCACTACCTTTGTTTGTAGCGATGCTTTCTAAGGCCCACTTGACTTCACATTCCAGGATATCTGGCTCTAGGTGATTGATCACATCCTCATGATTATCTGTGTTGTGAAGATTTTTTTTTTTTGTATAGTTCTTCTCTATATTCTTGCCACCTCTTCTTAATATCTTCTGCTTCTGTTAGATCCATACCATTTCTGTCCTTTATTGAGCCTATCTTTTCAGTCCATAGGCTTGCAAAGGGTTTAGCATGACTGAGCTACTGAAAAACAACAATAGGTAAGTTTGCCTAAGTATTTGAATGTTGATTTGGGTATAAGTTTAAAGTTTCACTGGAGTTTAGAATTCTAAAAGCTGATGCTTTGTTTGAAAAAGGTGAGCCAATAAGGAATAGAAAGATGGAGTGAGTATATAGGTAAGAGGGATTTAGGGTGGGTTTCTGGAATTTAGAAGAGATTAGACATACAGCTGTTGCTGTAATGTATTGCAAGAGGAGGCCTAAAATCTTTTCTTTTAAATTACTGACTTGGATGTAATTTTGTCCTTTTATCCTCATTTATGTTTTTTGAATTAAAACACTTTCATATTGGAGTATAGTTGAGTCATAATGTTCTGTTGTTTTTGGTATACAGCAAAGTGACTTATTTATACCTAGTTAGTTATACATATGCACATTACTGTGGGCTTCCCTGGTGGCTCAGACAGTAAGGAATCCACCTATAGTGCAGGAGACCCAGGTTCCATCCCTGGGTAAGCAAATCTCTTGGATAAGTGAATAGCAATCTACTCCAGTATTCTTGCTTGGAGAATTCCATGGACAGAGGATCCTGATTAGCTACAGTCCATGGGGTTGCAAAGAATGGACACAACTGAGTGACTAACATATTTTTCATGCACACTCAGTTCAGTTCAGTTCAGTCACTAGTCGTGTCCGACTCTTTGCGACCCCATGAATCGCAGCACGCCAGGCCTCCCTGTCCATTACCAACTCCCGGAGTTCACTCAGTCTCACGTCCATTGAGTCCATGATGCCATCCAGCCATCTCATCCTCGGTCGTCCTCTTCTCTTCCTGCCCCCAATCCCTCCCAGCATCAGGGTCTTTTCCAATGAGTCAACTCTTCGCATAAGGTGGCCAAAGTACTGGAGCTTCAGTTTTAGCATCATTTCTTCCAAAGAAATCCCAGGGCTGATCTCCTTCAGAATGGACTGGTTGGATCTCCTTGCAGTCCAAGGGACTCTCAAGAGTCTTCTCCAACACCACAGTTCAAAAGCATCAATTCTTTGACACTCAGCCTTCTTCACAGTCCAACTCTCACATCCATACATGACCACAGGAAAAACCATAGCCTTGACTAGACGGACCTTAGTGGCAAAGTAATGTCTCTGCTTTTGAATATACTATCTAGGTTGTTCATAACTTTTCTTCCAAGGAGTAAGTGTCTTTTAATTTCATGGCTGCAGTCACCATCTGCAGTGATTTTGGAGCCCCAAAAAACAAAGTCTGACACTGTTTCTACTGTTTCCCCATCTATTTCCCATGAAGTGATGGGGCCAGATGCCATGATCTTCATTTTCTAAATGTTGAGCTTTAAGCCAACTTTTTCACTCTCCTCTTTCACTTTCAACAAGAGGCTTTTTAGCTCCTCTTCACTTTCTGCCATAAGGGTGGTGTCATCTGCATATCTGAGGTTCTTGATATTTCTCCCAGCAATCTTGATTCCAGCTTGTGTTTCTTCCAATCCAGCGTTTCTCATAATGTACTCTGCATATAAGTTAAATAAGCAGGGTGACGATATACAGCCTTGACGTACTCCTTTTCCTATTTGGAACCAGTCTGTTTTTCCATGTCCAGTTCTAACTGTTGCTTCCTGACCTGCATACAGATTTCTCAAGAGGCAGGTCAGGTGGTCTGGTGTTCCCATCTCTTTCAGAATTTTCCACAGTTTATTGTGATCCACACAGTCAAAGGCTTTGGCATAGACAATAAAGCAGAAATAGATGCACACTACTATATGTAAAACATATTATTAACAAGGACCTACTGTATTTCACAGGGAACTATACTCAATACTCTCTAATAATCTATATGGGGAAAATCTGAAAAAAGAATAGATAGATGAATATATAACATTGACCTTTAGCAATGTGTTTTTTGTAACTGAATGGGGGATTGAAACTACATGAGAGGATGGCTGACTAAGCGAGATTCTGCAAGCATGCTTGATTACTCAAGGATATTTGGATATAAAGGGAAAAAATAAATTTACACAGCTAAAGGAATGTGAAGTGTCTGGGGTTTAGGTTTTTTTGGATTGGTTTGTTTTACTGAGAAAGAACTAAAGAGATTTAAAAGCTTAATAAGAACCAGTAGAGACATAGGTTTATGTTTAAAGAAAAGTTGGCTCCACAGGATTAGGAGGAGAAGGAAGTGAAATGGAGATAGAAGAAATTTATGAAAGAGGAGGAACAGAAGGAGAGAGACTGACTTGATGGCAAGCCTTCTTGTGGACTTTTGGCACAATGAACAATGAACAAAGCACAAAGAATGAACAAAGCACAATGGCCAAAGCAAAAATACTCTGCTCTAATGGAGTGCATAGTTAGGAAAATTCTAGTTAGGAAGTAACATTAAAGAGGTAGGTAA
>SJXQ01011162.1:0-46647 GCA_006408695.1 Aepyceros melampus | reverse complement strand
TACCCCTGAACTGGCTCGAAGACAGAATTCAAGGTCATCTGTCAGCCTTTGGCCTTGGGAAGCCCCCTCCCCAGGCCCTGTGATATGTAATGGCTTGAGAGCCATGCTCTCTGTCTCTCTATCTAGTCCTTATTTTCTGTAACTAGCCCTCAGGCTAATCCTTTCCTTCCGCCTTTGGATTTTGCCCCAAAGGGATGGAGTGACTAGAGCAGCTCACGCTCTAGTCCATGGAGATAATGCAAACTGGGCTTGTGGCAGGGGCGCGATGCCCACCCCAGTCGGCCTCCTCCCAGTGGTAAGGGTTTTCTGGGCGAAATGGGCCACGTGAAATGACAGATGAACCCTGCTGCGACCTTGCTTTGGAATTTTGATAGGCCACGTGGTGTTTGAGTGTAGAGAGCCACAGAGCTTTTCCTTTGGCACTTAAAAGGGAGGTTCACACCTGCGTTTTTCACATCTGGTCCGGGGCTGTGAGTTCTGCCTGGTATCTAGGGTTTAGGCTCAGCCTGTGGGGAGGGAGTCCCCCTGGGGGGACCCGTCCTGTTGACCTCCCATGTCTTCCCTTTCTGAATTTGGGGGGGAGCTGTAGCTCAGTCACTCAGAATGTAGGTGAATGTGTGGGCAAGGTGAGGTCCTCACCACCTTTGGCCCCTGGCAGTCAGAACCTGGCCTGGGGTGGTTGGCTGCACGTGGCAGGGGGTAGGGAGGACAGACACAGCCGCAATGCTGGCCTGGGCCCTTGGGCAGAGTGAGGAGACACCCCTGCTGGTGGGTAAAGAGCAGGAGAGTGAGAGATGTGCCAGAGGAGCAGAGGGGCTCCAGAGATGTATGGCAGGGGGAGGGGACCGAAGTTACAGTGCAGGGTGGGGTGCTCTAGTGTCCTGGAGCGACTCTCTCAGTCCCCATCCTGGGTGATGCCTGACTGGGTCTGCATTTCAGCCCCAGCCCTCTCGGGGGCCCAGCCTGGAACCTATACCCTGGCTGACGCTGACCCCCTGGCACTGGTCTGAGAGCCATTTGTCTTGTGTCTGATGTGCAACGTGTGCAGATGCGGTCATGGCTCAATTGATGACCTGTCTTCCGGAGCGCTCAGGGGATCCTGGGAGGCTCGGTTGCTCCGATATTTCAGAGGTGTTAAGAAGCTCTTGGTGGAGATTTGCACAGAGAGGTTAATTGTGGCTGCTCCCCCTTCTCTTTTCCACCCCCACCCCCCATCTGGTAACCTTGGCTCAGTTTATGTAAGTTTTAAATCTCAAGCTGAGATAATATTTAAGGACTATAGTTCTCCAAAACTGAGTTCACAGGAAAAGCAGGGAAAATGAGCACGAAGAGGCTCCTATGAATCACGCACGGTGCTTGGCACTTTCATGTGCATTATCCATTTGTATCTTCACAGTGATCCTGGAGGGTGTTCATGGGTTCATTCAGCGTTTGTTGAGCACATAATATCTGCAAGGTGGCATTCTAGGCTCCGGTGATACAGCAGAGCTGAGCGCAAATCAGGTTTTCTGCTCTCATTGAGCTGAGAGTCTAGTGAGAAGACTGATAGACAATAAACACATAAAAATTAGACAATCTCAGACCAGAAGTGACTACCAGGGAGGAAATAAAACAGGATAAAGGGAAGATGGGTTTCTTGGAAAGGTTGCAGGGAAGATGACATCTGAGCTAAGAACTGAGTGATGGAGAGCCATGGGAACGCTGTGCGGGGTGTGTATGTGTGCCTGCCCCACACAGAACAGCAAGTGCAGGTGTCCTGGATGGGGGGGAGCTCAGCCGGCGAAAGGAGAAACAGATTTGTTTCCTTCCCTTTCCAGATGAGGATGCTGAACCTTAAAACCTAGCTTGTCCGTTAGCAGCCAGCTAGCTGGAGTGGCTTTCCCTTCAAGCCTGTAGTCTTTCCACTGTAACTTGCTGCCATCAGTAAATGACTACCTGTGTTCATTTGTATAAAGTCCTTTTCATGTATCATCTTATCCCATCCTTGTAAACTCTTGTTAGCCCTATTTTACAGATGAGCAAACTGAGACTCAAGTCTCTTATCAAGGTCCCAGCTGAAAGTCAGAGAAGTTAGGCCTCAGACTTGGGTCCATATGACTAGCAGCTGTACTTAGTCGCCATAAAACTGGATGGTAGATTTAATACCTCTGGGCCTGGGGGAAATTTTTTCCACTTTTATAGGACTGCCCACTCGGAAGTTTGATGCTTTCTCTATGTCACGCAGCCAGAAAGTATCGGGAGCAGGGGAGTGGGTGGGCTGATACTCAGTTTTCCCACCCCCTGGGTGGGCTCCTTCTGCTCTAAATACTACCTTTGTCCATGCTGGGTGCCCAGGAGGGGCTGCTATGAAGTGTCATCACCACCTGGGACTTACTTGCCACTGTTTGGCATAAAGGATTGATTCCTAGTCTTAGGTGTGGGCTCTGTGAAAGGTAAATTTTCTGAAAATAGCTGAGCACCTGTTATGGCTTAGGAATTCCACTAAGCACAGTGAAGGAACATGAGGTGAGCTGTTCGGTTCATCTCAGTGATGGGAAATAATCGTCCAAGGGTGCCAGAGACGCTTGACCTCACCCCCTCCTCTTGTTGTGCTAGAGAGAAAAGACAAGTCAGATACTGTCCTTGCCCCAAAGGATCACACAGTCGAGTTGGGAGGAAAGGGGAATTGATACAACAGTAAAATGGTGTAGTAGGTCTCACTTATTCATTTCTAAGTCAGTGAGTGTTGAGTTTCCACATAGGCCAGGTACTGTGGCGGGGCGGGGGTGGGGGTACCGTGGTGGAAAAGGCCCACAAGTCCACTTCTTCATGGAGCTTACACTGTGGGGTGGGAAGGGAGAGTGAGAAAAGAGGTACTGAAAATCCCAGTACAAACTGGGATAAAGCTATGAAGGAGGGGTATGGGGAGCTGTTTGACCCTAATGGGAAGTTCATCTGTGTTAAGTGCATTGGAGAAGGCTTCCTTCTCCACTGCTTTGGAAGAAATGCTTTGAACTGATGGGTGAGTTCTGATGGAGGTTCTGATGGAGGCAGCCACAGGTAATCAGAGGGGCTCCAAGGAGGTCATCACTTAGCCTGACTTGGGAGTGATGGTCAGGTGCTGACACTCCACTCGTCCTGAAGGAGTCTGCCTGGAGCTTCGGGCATGGAGGCTGTGGGCATTGGGAGCTGTGTAACCTACACACACATGCATTTTGGCATCACTCTGCGCCATCTCCTTAGAGACCTTTCTGCTCCGCCCACAGGAAGCTGAAGAAGTGTGGCAGTTGGCTTCTGTCTCCAGTGTCTGTTCTCTAGCACTTTCCTTTGAACTCTGCCCACGGCTCTGTGAATGCCAATGTCAGGACATCAATTATCCAGTAGGCCTGGGCCCTTGCCCAGCCGGCCTGTCTGCTCAGTGGCCGCCGTGCATAATCGATACAAGAGGCTGCCACTGCTGTGAGCTGGGGTGCTGGGGAAGGCCTTCTGTTTCCGTGGAGCTCAGCCACACGCCGGGTCCCACCGCCTTGCCCCTTCTCCTCACTTGCTCTGCCTTCCACCTAACTCTGCGAGGCTGCATGGCCGGATATTGCAGGTTGGCCCTGTGTTCCTGCCACGGCCCCAAACCGTCATCTCCAGCAGCTGGGGAGGTTCTTGGCTGTGTCTTGGCTCAAGAACTCCTAGGCCACCGGCCGGCTGCAGCTTTCCTGCGGCTCTTCCCCTTGCTGTTTTTGGCACTTCTGGGTCTTCTGACCACTTCTGAAGTGTCCAGGTCTTGGCAGATAGGCTGGCAAAAAGATGGCGTGTGTTCCCCTGTTTCCTTCTTGGCTGGGTATTGACCAGGTAGGCCCCATCTCTAGGTGACAGGAGCTGGGTTGGCCCTCGCATGCCCCTTTCTGGGGTATCCATGACCCAGCATTATCTCTCTGAGACGTTACTGGGGTCATTGTCTTTCCATTGCTTCCTCCTCTCCTGGCCAGGTCAGGGAGGAGAGGAGAGACTTCTGAAACACCTCCAAACAGTGGGAGATGTGGTCGTCTCATGTGACCCCTGTTCCCCTCCATCCCATTCTATCGTCCATCCCCAAATGTCGACTGTATGGTTAGAGAACATGATTTACTATACAGCTCCTCCAACCCAGAGGAAGGGGCAGTGTCTCCAGCTAAGGAAGAAATATGACTCAGATTCAATCTCTGTCCCGCTTTGAAGAGCCCTCAGACCAGGCTCGCTCTCCATACTTAGCGTTTGGCTGCTGTTCTGCCGGCCAGAAATCTAAGGTCTTGGCACAACTCTGGGTGGGGAAGTGCCGGGCTGGGTGGGTTTCTGCCTGGAACAGGAATTTAATTATTTTCTTCTTTTATTCCCCTCCCTGTTTAACCCCACTTTGTTCTGAAAGAAGCTGCCCTTCCCGTCATCCTTGTTGAGTGGACGGAAGTCCTGCTTCGGCTGCCCAGGCACATCCTGGTTTGTAATCTAGAGCTTAAAAAAGACAAGTCAAGTTGAGGGTTCTGTTCCCTCGGGAGTTTGGGACTGGGGTGCTGAGCTGGCGGTGGGGGGTTCCTGAGCTGAAATGTCATGATTTCGTCCTAACTGAAGTTGGCAGATGGTGGCCAGCAGAGAGGGAAGATGGCGAGTAATGCTGAACACAAAGTTGTGATGCGGGAAGGAAAAAAAAAAGGGAAAAGGGGAGTGTGTAGCTCCTCCTGTGTGACAGCTTTGTGGTCCTAGCTCCCACTCCTTGTATCTTCCCAACAACAATTCATCCTGACCATACTTGGAGAGAGCCTTTGTTTCTTGCAAATCTGTGAAAGTGTTAGTCAGTCACTCCATCATGGCCAACTCTCTGCAATCCCATGGACTGTAGCCTGCCAGGCTCCTCTGTCCATTCCCTTCTCCAGGGATCTTCCTGACCCAGGGGTTGAACCCGCACCTCTGGCATTGCAGGCAGATTCTTTACCATCTGAGCCACCAGGGAAGCCCAGATCTAAGGTTTATTAACTAGTTCAAGTCCTCACAGTTTTTCCAGCACTGAGGTCAGGGCAACAGAACAGACTTGCCAATTAGTTGGCTAGGAGCAGGGCTTAAGTAGTGTGTAGGGCTTAAGGAGTGTCAAGTAGCCTCTAGTCTGTCTTAGACAGCAGCTCATTTGCTGTAGTTTGGGAAGAATTCCTTGAAGATTCTTTAACTGGGTTTATAGCTGGCAGCTTCCTGTCAGGGTCAGGTGATGGATGTGCACCAGTGAAATGGTGACTGAGGGGAAAAAAAACCTCTAACAGATGCCTGGCTGTGGGTTGGAGTTCCTGTCTCCAAGGAGAGTTCTAGTGATGCCAGCAATAGGAGAAGCATTGAGGTCAGCAGAAGTATCCTGTCAGAGCCTGCATTGTGGCTTAAAATGGACGCTTATGAGAGGCCAAGTTGAATTATCTAGAATACTGCCAAAGAGGCCTCATGTGAGAGGAATAAGTGCACCCCACTGGGGGCCAGTTTCTGGCCAGTGCTGCTGGAGGTGAGTGGGCAACTGGGTGTCTGGGAGGCCCCCAGAAAAGTCTGGTTTGTCTACAGGGGCCTGGTTGAATCTGAGGTCACGCTTCTGTTGGCCTTTGTAATGTGGCAGTTGAAGCCAGGTGTCACGCCTTCTGGTTTTCCTCAGTCAAAACAGTGTTAAGAGGAGCTAACATTTATTGTGCTAGGTCTGTGCCAGGCTTTAAAAATAATTCCTGTGAACAGAGCTCTAAGACAGGTACCATCGTTTCCCTGGTTTACAGATGAGGAAACTGGACAGACTTTCTAAGGCCACTTGACTAGCCCAAGGTGAGCGGACCATGGATCCTGGCTTCAGCCCACACGGCCACACTCCTAAGCCTACTCTGCTATTTTACTGGTTAACCTCAGTTAGGGTCCCATTTTCTTGCTTTGGCTGTGTCCCACTGAGCAACCCAGTGTCGCAGGGGGTTCGCCGAGCCCTGGAGGCTGGAAGACACCCATTGATACGAGCAACTGCCTGCCTTGCCCTTTCCAAAGCGGAGCCAACCCAACCTGCTCTGAGCCGGGGAGGGACTCAATGCATTATGTAGGAGTGGCTGTCCCCCCGAATAATGTCATCACTTTTGTACCTGTAGCAGGAGAGTGCCTGGAAAAGAAGCAAAGCCCTGCAGTTGAAGATGGATGAAGGAGAACAATAAGTCGCATGGCCTTAGAAAGTCTGTTCAGTTTGTCCATCTATTAACCAGGGAAACAATGATATCTACCTTAGAGCTCTGTTCACAGGAATTATTTTTAAAGCCTGGCAGAGACCTGGCACAATAAATGTTAGCTCCTCTTAATACTGTTTTGACTAAGGAAAACCAGATGTCATGACACTTGGCTTCAACTGCCACATTACAAAGGCCACTGGGAGCGTGACCTCAGATTCAACCGGGTCCCTGTAGACAAACTAGATATTTCTGTGGGCCTCCCCGACACTGACTTGAAGGTCTCCATCTCTGGACTGTGATAACTCCTGGGTTTCTATGATTCCTGGCAAAGCTGGTGTGATGGGAGCGTTTCAGGAATGACTTGCTGTCAAGATGGTGTCTAAAAACCCCCTCATTGGTTCATCTGCTCTGTCTGGACTGGAGGAACTTGTACAGCACAGTGCAGGCGATCTTGGGAAGGAGGCCAGCCTGAATCTTCAGCCATCTGTTAATGGGGCAATACATTATGTTGTAGCACAAGCGAGCCACCATAATTGGGCAGAACCATCAGATAAGGTTGCAGCCAGGGGAGGCGACTGTGCAAGTGTGGATTAGCTGTGAAATGTGTAGCTTGGGGGATGGAGTGGGGACTGTGCAAATGGAAATGTCTGTCTTGGTGACACTCAAGTACATGGTTCTCAAAGTGGGTTGCAGTGTCACCTGGGAATTTATATGAAATACACGTTCTTGGGTCTTGCCCTAGAATTCCTGAGTCTGAAACTAGGGCCCAGCAAACTGCATTTTAGAACACCTTCCAGGTGATTCTGATGCATAGTAACGGCTGAGAATCATAGCCGTAAACTAGGGGGAGTAAACTGATGTGTTCCGGACACAGCCTAGACCTCTGAGACTTGAGAAGACCTTGAACTTGCTGGTTTTATATTGTCTAATGAAAAATAAACTTAATAAATCCTCTTTGGATTTAATCTGATTAACAACAGAGTTCTCCAGGGATTTAAGCAAAGTTCCCCCATGGTCTAGCTACTGAACCCACCCTTGTCAGGCAAAACCCTTCACTGGACTTGAGTGGGAGAAAGTCTATGGTTGACAGTTGATGTTTCCTTAAGGTAGTTCAGTGTAGCTGAAGGAAAATCTGCACTGGGATTCTTGCCCTACATGGCATTAATCTCAAAGGCTACGGCGTGGCTCTTTCTCCTCCTGGTCTCAGGCTTTTCATCTGTGAAGTGAGGATAGGTTGAACTCTCCAAGTTCCTGAGTGGTAATAGTCCATGGTTCTTAGAGATGTCACAAGGAAAGGACGTGCTTATGTCATGCTGGAAGCAGAGGTGTTGATGCTGTCATAGTTTAAGCATTAATATTGGAGGCGACAGCCTGCTGACCATCTGGAAGAATCTGCCAGGGTGCCAAAGGCCCTGGACCCTGATTTGAGAGCTGCATTTTTAGGACAGGTGCCTCATTAATAGAAATGAATGCCTGAGAATGTAACCAAACAGCCTCCCTGACTTTGAACCAG
Organism: Aepyceros melampus; assembly: GCA_006408695.1. Taxonomy (NCBI): domain Eukaryota; kingdom Metazoa; phylum Chordata; class Mammalia; order Artiodactyla; family Bovidae; genus Aepyceros; species Aepyceros melampus. Next base: position 38,961 of record SJXQ01011162.1, on the reverse strand, counting down.
GCTATATTCACTGCACTGTCAAGCCTCTCAAGCACAGAGGCCCATGGACACTGAAGGGTCAGCCCCCGAGCCCCAGGTCTCCTTCTATCTGACCCCGTTGCTGGCTTCTGCTGGATGACTTGAACAACTACGTGTGCCGAGCTTCGGAGCTCCAGCTTTTTGGGCGCGAGGAAGGTGGTGGGAACACAGCCTGTGAGCGTCTGTCCTTCCTTGGCTGAAGACACTGTTCAGGCGAGGGGGGCGCTGGTAAAGGAGTGAGAATGGGGTGGGAGTGGGGGTGGCCTGCCTCGGGGACGGCTTGCACTCCCGCGGCTTTCGTAGGACTTTGGCGGCAGAGGCAAAGAACGGGTACCAAGCTGACCTTTGAAGCCAAACAACTTGTACGTTTGCTGCCTGAAGGGGCTGCTGACAAGTTGGGCTGGAGGCAGAAGGTGGAGGAGAAGAGAGAAATACACTGCCTCAGCAGAGGAGCTCATGGGCTGGTGGGCAGGCCAGAATGGCCGTGACACGCTCAGACACGCGGACAGGCTGCCTTCCGTCTTCGTCAGAGGACACACATCTGAAGTGTGACTCTGGGGCTGCAAGACGAAAATGCAATTTGGACATATCCCTGAAACCTCTCTCTGAGCGACGCCACCAGGGCAGAAGTGGGTTATAGTGACCAAGGCCGTTTCTTCTCAGGTCTCTTTCAGGCTAGGGGCCTCCACCAGGGGGAAGGATGGGTGTCTGATTCAGATACAGCTCTGAATGGAGGCAGTAGGAGGGGAGAAACACCCATAGTATCTCCCTTTGGTCCCTCCTGGGCTTTTTTCTCCACCGTGAACTTGGGAGGCGTGATGCTGCCATGGGTGAGCCTCACCATAGCTTCCAGGACCTGGGAGCAGAGGGCCATCCTGGGTGGAGCAGGAGGGGAAACAAAAGGCTGTGTGATTTAAAATGAGTGTGACTCCATTTCCCTGCCTGAATATGCAGGGAACACCTGTTCTTGTCTACAGCCAGAAAGGATTTGACAGAATTTTTAAGTCAAAAAGTGAAATGCAAGAAATTGAAATTAGCCTCTGCAAGAGGACTTCATGTCTTCCCTGTTGTTTCAAGATGTGGCCGTGTTATGGTTTCTGTTTCTGGGGATGTCAAGAGTCAAAGGATGTGACACTGGCAAGTGCTTGGGCTCATCATAGCCAGAAAGTCTCACTGGGGATGTGTGTGTGTGTCCTCCTCCGGGAGGTTACCTGTCAGGACTGGAACGTGGGGGACAAGGAGAGTGGTAGGGGAGATTGAATTGGGAAACCTTAAAGTCCCTCCCAACTCTTAATTCTAGGATTCTTGGGAAAAAATAAATGACAGTGCTGGACCTTCTTGTTCTAAATATGTTGATCAAGTGGGTTTTCAACAGATCTCTTAAATCAAGCCCAGTTCCCCAAGGAGAGAAGTCTTATGCTGAGGGTGGGAAGCATGTCTTCATAAGTCAATATGAATCTCTGGCTTTCTCCAGGGACAAAGGCAGGTGAAGGAATGGAGCCAGTTTCCAAGTGCTATGTGTATGATTCAACTTAATCATCACAGTAACCCACTGGACAGATAGGATTACCTCGTGTTCCAGAAGAGGACATGAGGCCGCAGAGACATCAAAACTCTTGCATATAGTTGCACAGCCAGCAAGTGGAGACCCCAGGACACAGTCCTGGTCGGGCCCGTGCCCTCCCACCCTACCTGCCCGGCTGGGTTGAGTGCTTGTCTCTTTGAAGACTCACATGAGGAAGGCATGAGTTTGCACAGCTTCATACCCGAGTCCCTGCACCTTTCTCTTTACACAGGATAATGTCTCCTCCCATGTCTGTGTCCCCAGAGAGAGTGCATTCTGAGCAGTGCTGAACCAGCTTCGACAGTGGAGCCTGCCCGGGGAGGGGGCACCGGGGATTGTGAGTTTCAGGGCAGGTGTGGGTGCCAGCCAGGTGTGCTATGGGAGGCTCGCTTTGTGAAGAAGGCCACTCCTCTTTGTTTCAGCCTCCCCCTGAGTAAAGTGAGGCTTCCTGGGGCCTGGGGAGTATTAATGACTCATCGCTGGCGTCTTGGAGCCCGGTGAAGTGTTCTGTAGTGTTCCCGTTGCAGGGTTAGACACGAGCAGCTCATAGCGCGGTGTTTGGCTCTGGTTCGCAAGTCGGATCGTTTCTTTGATCCCAGTTTTCCTCTGTGACTTGGCTCAGTTTCACAGCTGGGTGGGGCATGTCCCTGCCTCACACGCTCGTTGTTGCTTTTCTTCTTTTTCCTCTTGGGTATGGCCAATGGCGGAGAGGTTTGAGAAAGGAGACACAGTGAGTTGAGCTGACCGCATCAGGGTCTGAAAAGCTGAGTTAGTTTTGTTTTATTTTCTTCACTGATTTGATAAGTTTTAAATTACCACCTTAACATAGTATTTTATGTATTGTAAATAGGACATGATTAATACTGAAAACTTCAAAAACTTAGAAAAGCATGGAGGCCAAAGCAAAAATCGCTCTTTTCCTACCATATGCCATGATCTACATTTTGGTGTAATTCTCTCAGGTGTGTGTATATGTGAGATACATTTACTTTTTATTTTATTTATAGGAATGAAATAACATATATGGTCTTTTTTTCCTGCTTTTAGTGTTATAATGTGAGTGTATTAATGTGTCAAAAAATTATTAAATCTTTTCATTAAAAGGTTGTAAGGATATGAAATATTCTATTATATAGACATAACAATTTACTTCGTCCCTGTTATTAGATATTTAGGCCCTACATTTTCTATAATTAGAAATATTACTATTTATCCCTCCAAAGTTTAGGCCATATTACATTTCTGCCTGTAGTATGTAAGAACAAACGTTTTCTAATACCCTTAAGATACATCTTTGCTGCTCTTTGCCTGACAGGACCAAAAAAAAAAAAAGCTATTTCATTGTCTCAAGCTGTTCTAAGCAAGAATGAGTACATATGTAGATGGATTTGTTGGGGCAGTAAGGGAAAAAAGATGTTGGCTATCTCAGTTTGATTTTGTATATTTCCTCCTTTGATTTTTCCTTTGCCATTGTAACACAAAAACACTAGATCCTAAAGAAAGAGGTGTATATATAAATATCTTTTAAAGGGTATTTGTCACAGTTTTATTTATAAAAGCTGAAATAGCCTGAGTGTTTAAAATGAGAAATTAGTTAAATTCATGGTGATAATGGAATACTATGCAATCATTAAAATAATTTAATGGCATAGGGAAAAGTCAGGCTATAAAATAATATGTACATTATGATCTCAATTAAATAATATGTGCATAAAAGAAAGGCTATAAAGGTGAATTTTAATCATCTCTCAATGATATAATTATATATTTTTCTCTGTGTTTTTAAAAGTTTGTAACAGGTGCATGTAACACTATTGAAATCATACGCAAAACAGATGTCAGCAAGTAAACTCTAAAGTGTTATGCATGGAAAGAAAGAGCTCTGAGTAACTGTATTCTGGGTCACTTAGATTCTCCCGAGGACTTTGTGTGTTAATGAGTCTTTTTACATTTCTTTGAGGGTTGTGGGGCTTTTGGAAGTTTGCAGGACTGCTTCTAGCGGGGGCTTCTAATAAGCTTAGAGTCAAAGTAGGGAGTTGGAGAAGAGCATCCGTCTATTCTGTGCTTTGTTGGACTTGGTGGCACAAGGGGAGGGAGTGGGAAAATAACCTATCTTTGATGTCCACTGTCCTGGACCACAGAGTATGTAGGACACGCCATCCAAGGCATCAGTGAGTCTCAGAACCATTGGGGATGGGGTTTGGAAACTGAAAGGCAGGGAATGCCAGAGGATTGATGTCTAAGTGTCATCTGGAGGGACTGATTTGGTTGTATTTGTGTGTTTCTGATAGTGACAATTATACTGGGGACAGAATCTTATGCTGGTCCCCTTACTCACTGATGAGGAAGTGGAAGCCAGAGGGATTAAGTCTCTTGCCTGCGACAGGGTCTTTATCCCCATGACAGTGTTCCGCTGGGATGGTGCAATATGTGTTGCATGTGTCTAATTGGCTGAGATGATTCACAGCATACTTGGGTGATTCTTAACACATTATCGACTGGGGGATTGTTGCAGAAACTAACGCCTGTGGCTGACAAGTGAATATTGAAAGGTTTCTGGTCAATAACATTTGGGTAACAAAGAAAGTATTAATATATCTCTGGTCAATATGAGTTAAGTTCTTGCTTGGTTAGAGTTTGGATGAAAGAGGATCTTTTAACTCTAACTAGTAGGATTGGGCATGGGGGAGGGTCAGTGTCAGTCTTTCCCCCTTATGAAATGATAATTATTAAATGACATTCAGAGGAAGAGGAAGTACTGAACTTTGTAATAAAGGGAGGTGAACTGGGAGAGCTGGCAGAGAGATGAGTCAATGATCGAAACGGTTTATTTTCCCCAGACTCAGGTTTTCATGTGGAGATGCCCTTATTTTCTGAGTTGCAGGCACTCAGTGGCATGGGTTTTCCTCCTATGATGCCTTTCATCCTGGGTGTTTGAGGAGAATTCTGAGAACTGGAGATTTCATTCAGTTTATGACTTAAAGCCCCATGCTGTATACTGAGTTCATCTTTGGCTATCAGTGCCCTGAGTAGGAAGACGCTGAATTGACTTTGGGCATCACTCTTTAAGTCTGAGAGTCTGTACAGGGTGGGCAGTGGTTATGGTGGGAGAGCAGTGTAATTCCTGGGCAGAGTGGAGCTCTGAAAACCAGTGAAGGGTGTAGTAGAAGAAAAGGTCATTGAGGGAATGAGCAGGGTGTGGCAGCTGCCTTCCAATATGTGTGAAGCTGTCATAAGGAACAAAGAATGGAACTTGGTCTGTGTGAGTCCTAAGAGCAGAGCTATAACTGATGAAGTCCAAGATGTTCTGAGGAGACCCACTTCAGCTCAGTTTGAGGAGGATCCTTCTAGAAAGGAGAGCCTTCTGACAGTGGTCAGTAGAACAAATGTTGAGAGCCAGAGCCTCCAAATGTTGGCCAGAGGAGATTCCTGCACTGGGTGGGAGGATGTTTCTAGATGGCCACCAAGGGTTATTTCAGCTCTGCTCTTCTGAAACTCAGTGTTTCCCTGTCTACCTACTGGCTATACAATCCGTTCATTATTCACGGTTTGTTAAGCATTTATTTTGCTTCTCATGTGTTTTGCTAGGTGTTGGAGATATAATAGTGAACAAACTATAAGATCCTTGAGCTTATAGTCAATTAAAGGAGTAAATGGTAAATGGATTATTGCAAATATGTGACCAGTCTAGTCAAGTACAGGGTGCTGTGATCTCACACAGGAAGTGCACCCAGCTTAGCCTGGGGTGAACCATGGAGTCTGCCTGGAAACCATGAGTTGGAAGATCTAAAAAAATGACTGTGACGAGGCCAGAGGGTAAATAAGAGTATTCCAGGGAGAGGGAACAGCTTGCACAAAGGTGGAGGGACAAGGCGGTGCATTACAGACACCAGTTGCTGGCGTGGAGGCAAGTGGTGAGGGGGGTGATGATAACGAGGCAGACGGATGATGAAGGCCCTTTCTGCAGGTCAGAGCTTGGATTTCAGATTGACAGTAACAAGGAGTCATTGAAGAGCTGAAGGAAAGGAGTTGTGTGGTCCGCCTCAACTTTTGGAAAGACCGCTTTGCTTCCAGTATAGAGTGGGTCGGAGAGGACCAGGACTGGCTACTGGGAGACCAGAGTCGATTTCAGTAACTCTGGTGAGAGATGACAGTGAAATTAATCCACTGTAGTGGCTTTGAGACTAGAAGAGTGCTGGGCAGGTGGGAGGGAAGTAACGTATGGAGGAGCTGGGAGGTTGGGGGCACATTCACTAAGCCAGAGCAATGGGAGAGACAGCAGATCAGGGGGCTGGTGGGATGCTGATGAGTCCAGTTTGGGACATGTTGTGTTTAAAGGGCTTATGGAACAAAAAAGTAGAGACACCATTTCTTCCCAGATTGTAAGCTACCCCAAAGAGATTCATGTCTGTCTCCTGATACCATGGAGGGGTTTCTTTATATACAATGGTACTTTTCTTCCAGAACACTTTTGTGATTGCTTCTCACAGATCCTCCCACCATTATTGTCCCATGAAATGATGTCTGTGTGGTCTTAGTATAGAGCTACTTAGCTGGGTTTTGCTCTCTGGTTGGGTCCCTCACATCTCTTCTCTAGTGTGCCCAGAGGAGAGTGACCAAGTGTGAAGGAGCTCAGTGTTGTTCCAGAGGCAGAGAGAGAAGACCCGGAGAGGGTTAGAGAGGAAGCCAGGTGAGGTTGCTTCCATTCCTGGATGGTGGCCTCTCTGCTTGACTGGCCTGTACTCCCTCCATGGACTCACCTTCCTGAATGTTCCCAGACTGTTGTATAGACCCCATTTGGGAGTCATCTATGCGTCAGCTGCTGAACCATTCCACAGATTCATAACTGGCAGAGATACTGAAGACCATTAAGTCCAAACTGCAGCTCAAGGAACGTGAAGAAACTTCTCCAAGGTCAGTGTGTTGGTCTCCCTGCTTCTTTTCCCCACTTCACCACATTGGACTTTTAAGGACTCTTACTAAGCTATAACTTTTAAAGTTATAAAAGTTTAGCAGCTTTGACTGTATGGATCACAACAACTGTGGAAAATTCTGAAAGAGATGGAAATACCAGACCACCTGACCTGCCTCCTGAGAAATCTGTATGCAGGTCAAGAAGCAACAATTAGAACTGGACATGGAACAGCAGACTGGTTCCAAATTGGGAAAGGAGTACGTCAAGGCTGTCACCCTGCTTATTTAACTTCTATGCAGAATACATCATGAGAAATGCTGGGCTGGATGAAGCCTGAACTCAAGATTGCTGGGAGAAATATCTATAACCTCAGATACGCAGATGACATCACCCTTATGGCAGAAAGTGAAGAGGAACTAAAAAGCTTCTTGATGAAAGTGAAAGAGGAGAGTGAAAAAGTTGGCTTAGAGCTCAACATTCAGAAAACTAGGATCATGGCATCCAGTCCCATAACTTCATGGCAAATAGATGGGGAAACAATGGAAACAGTGAGAGACTTTATTTTTGGGGGGCTCCAAAATCACTGCAGATGGTGACTGCGGCCATGAAATTAAAAGACACTTGCTCCTAGGAAGAAAAACTATGACCAACCTAGACAGCATATTAAAAAGTGCAGACATTACCAATAAAGGTCCATCTCATCAAAGTTATGGTTTTTCCAATAGTCACATATGGATGTGAGATTTGGACTGTAAAGAAAGCTGAGCGCTGAAGAATTGATGCTTTTGAACTGTGGTGTTGGAGAAGACTTTTGAGAGTCCCTTGGACAGCAAGGAGATCAGTCCTGAGTGTTCACTGGAAGGACTGATGCTGAAGCTGAATCTCCAATACTTTGGCCACCTCATGTGAACAACCAACTCATTTGAAAAGACCCTGATGCTGGGAAATATTCAGGGCATGAGAAGAAGGGGATGACAGAGGATGAGATGGTTGGATGGCATCACCAGTGTGATGGACATGAGTTCAAGTAGGCTGCGGGAGTTGGTGATGGACAGGGAAGCCTGGCGTGCTGTAGTCCATGGGGTCACAAAGAGTCAGACATGACTGAGTGACTGAACTGAACTAGAAACACTCCTTCTTTTTGATTCTGTCTTCTGTGTGGCCCTTCAGTGTCTGGATTCTCTAGAGCCGAACCACTCATCCTTTTCTCGTACCTCATCCTCTTTCTGTGCAGGCCTTTCTACTCCTGTGGTTTTCACTGCTACCCAAGGGTGGATGACTCCCCAGTTGGTACTTCCAGCCTTGAACCCCCTCCTACACTGTAGGTCACCAATCCTGGTCCTCTCCTCTCATGGGCACATCAAAATTGGCAGCTTATAAACAAAGGGTGTTGGCTTCAGTCCTACATAGGTGACTGACTACTGGCTCTTGCAGTTGAGAATCGAAAGTGAGTTGATGCATCACTGTACACATCCGAGTCTGCCCTTCATCTTTTCCTGCATGCGTGAGTGGGCAGCATCCATGTCTGCCCAGGTACGTGAGCTGGAGAGCTGGGAGCCAGCGACAGTATCCCTTTTCCCCACCTCATTAGTCATTGCAACCCTTTGGTTCTGTCTTTTCAGTGCTCGAGGCCTCCATCTGCTCCTCTGTGTCTTTCTTGTCAGCGGACAGCCATCAGCCTCCAAGTGGAATACATTGGTTCATTCTCAGGAGGTCCCCTTACTGTCCCTTCTTTTCTTCCTCCATCTTCTCTTCCTCTCCTACATACTGTAGGAAGGATCTAAAGGAAATACACACCTGATCAAATCCACTCCTTGCATAAAACATTCTCTCCTCTCTAAAACCTCTTTAGTATACCAAAGATAGTGGCCAAGACCCTGGACTCTGTGAATGACTGTCTGGGTTTGAATCCCATTGACTAGCCGAGTTTTCTTGGGCAGATTATGTAAACTTTCTGTTTCTCAATTCCCTCACCTATAAAACCAGAGAAGAATAATAATATTGGGGCTTCCCAGGTAGCACCAGTGGTAAAGAACTTAAGAGACATGGGTTCAATTCCTGGGTCAAAATAGGTAGGTGTAATAATATACCTACTTCATAGTGTTGTTATAAGAATTAAGTGAGTTAATATTTTTGAAGTGCTTAAAATGTGCTTAGCACATAGTAAGTAGAGTTTGTTAAATAAAATAAACATATAATTGCTTAGCTTGTCATGGGGGCCTTTCAAAACCTGGCCCCTGTTGACCTCTCCAAGCTCAGGTTCTCAATCCTTTAGTTCCTGGCATTGCACCTCCAGCAGATATCAACAATTTGCCACTTTTTGTACCATTATGCTTTTCCTCGTGTTTCCTGTTATCCCTGGATTCTTCTCCTTTCTTCTTTCCAATGTCTCCTCCGCATTATAAACCTTCAAATAAATTACTCATCTTTTAATATTTAGAATGGATGCTTCTTCTCTGAAGCATCCCCATAATCTGGACAAAGATAACCTACCTTCCCCTGAGCTACTTTCATGGGTGGGTATATTTCATTTAGTGGTTAGTCTGGAGGCTCTGGAGCAGGACAGAAATTGTTTCTGTTCTGATTTTCTGTTTTAGCCACTTATCAACTGTCTGATCTTGGGCAAGTTACTTAACGTCTCTGAGCCTCATCTGTAATATGGGAGTAATAAGTTATCTACTTTATGTCTGTGGCTCTTGTTTAGTTGCCAAGTCATGTCTGACTCTTTTGGGACCACAAGAACTGTAGCTCATCAGGCTCCTCTGTCCCTGGAATTTCCAGACAAGAATATTGGAGAGGATTGCCATTTCCTTCTCTAGGGGATCTTCCCAACCCAGGTATCAAACTCACATCTCCTGCTTGGCGGGCGGATTCTTTACCACAGAGCCACCTGTTTCATAGGGTTATTGTAAGAATTACATGGTACCATGCATTCTAAAAGCTTCCCAGATGACTCAGTGGTTAAGAATCCGCCTGCAATACAGGAGACACAGGTTCTATCTCTGGATTGGGAGGACCCCCTGGAGAAGGAAATGGCAAACCTCTCCGGTATTCTTGCCCGGGAAATCCCATGGGCAGAGGACCCCGGTGGGCTTATAGTCCATGGGGTCACAAAGAGTCAGACATGACTTAGTGACCAAGCAGCAGCAGCAATGCATACTAAGGGCTGGGTCCAGCTCTCAGCAGATAGTAGCTGACAGCATTATGATGATATATTTCCATCAATACAGGCATCACATATTATAAACTAATTTATAGCTTGCATATGTGTCTCCGTGAAGGGTGGGACCCAATATACCCAGCTTTATAATTCCAGCATCTCCTTCAGTAGATGATTCTAAATAATACTAATAACTATGGCCATCTGAACCCCACTTGGGATGAAGTTGGTGTCCTGGCCACCATACATTTTGTTTTGTTTTCTTGATGGTCCATCTGAAGGAGATGAGTCTGCACCCAAAAGTTGGCAAGGTGTTCTAAACTGAGCAGGTGGTGTGAAGCAAGGTGTGAAGGCTTGCCTAGGTGTGTGGGGGGGCATAAGCAGAGGGAGGGAGAGGGGAACCTGGAGACCTTGGCAGGTAGGACTATGCCAGCTGTGGGAAGAAGCAGCAGCAGCAGACCAGGCAAGGAGAATCTGGAGAACCTGGGTGAATGAGCTAGCAGTCAGGATGCACAGATTCTTGGGAGGTAGCTTTAGGGTGGAAGACTGTGGAGAAAGGCTGAGGGAGAATCCAGAGGCCAGGTAGGCCGGCTCTCATGGTGGGTACGATGATCTTACCTACTTTCCTCTCTCTGCTTATATACCTTACTGAGAAGGGGCCCTTGCCTGAGCCCCTTGTCTTAAATGGCAACTCCTCCCTCCCAAACTTCCAACTCCTCTTTCTCTGCTTCATTTTCTTCCAGAGTACTCATCACCATAGGGCACACTATTTCTTAGATTTATGTATTTGCTTATTATCTGTCTCTCTCTAATAGTGTTGTAGCCATGTGTTCCGGGAAACAAACTCACCCAGAAGGACGATGCAGACAGTGGAGTGCAGTTTATTACGCTGGCGGGCCCAAGGCAGAGTCTCCTCTTAGCCAAGGACCCCGACCAGTTTTTGTGAAAACCTTATAAACCCTAAGTGTATGTGCTCAAACCCACCTCCCCAAGTTCTCTGAAACTAGTATGAACAAAGGAAAAGAAAGATACAATCAAAGTTAACCATGACTTTACACCTTAAACCCGTGATTCTGATTCCATATGCCTTAAGCCTAGGTAGTTAACAGTGGACAATTATCAATAGGCTTGTGGTCATACCCCAATAAGCATAATAGAATGTATGATTCTATTCAGTTACACAGATAATTAGGGTATTCTTTTAGGCAATGGAGAGCCCTGGGGCTCTTCCTTCTGGGAGCCTGGTTTTCCAGTTGGTATGTGGCTTCCACAGATACTGGGCATAGAGCTCAAAGTCCACAGTCTGGCCCAAGATGGAGTCCTGCTTTCAAGATAGAGCCTGTTCTATTTCCTCCTTCAATAGAATTTAAGTTCCACCAAGGCAAGTTTCTTAATCGGTTCACTCTGATAGGTCACAAGCACCTGGAACATTTCCTGAGATCTAATCAGTGATTCGTATTTGTTGAATGAATGACTCTCATCGCACAAGGATAACTACCCTTCATATTTTTGCATTTAGTCACTCAGTATTAAGGTAAATTTTTTTGTTAGAAGTTTATGTTACGTACAATAAACTATCCATTTGAAGTGTACAGTTCAGTGAGTATTGGCAGGTATATATATATACACCTGTGTAACCAATACTGCAATCAGGATGTAGAAAATTCCCAGCAGCCCTGGAAGTTTCTTGTACCTCTTTGTGGTCAATCCCTGGCCCCAGGTAACAACTGATGTAGTTTTTGTCATTATTTATTGGCTTTGCTTTTTCTAAAATTTCATATAAATGGACTCATACTCATGTCTTGTTTTGTTCAGCATAAAGTTTTTAAGATTTATCTGTGTTGAATGTAGCAGTGGTTCATTTGATTTCTTTGCTGATCAGCAGAAAATAGTTTCTTATTTTGCTTTGTGGTTTTCGTGGCCATGAGGACTCTGGATCCAGGCTGACTGTTTGGATTTCTGGTTCTTCCACTTACCAGCTGCGTGGCTTTGGGCAAGATTATTTTCCCTGCGCTTCAGGCCTCTCATCTGTTAAATGGGGTTGTAATGGTACCTACCTCAAAGGATTGTTGGGAAGGCATTAAATGAGTTAAAGTAAACACACAAAGAGGTTAGAATGGGGCCTGGCAGAAGTGCATATTTAATCATTGTTACCTGTTATTACTTCCATTTTGCAAATGAAGGAAAAAGCCCTGAGGCACAGAAGCGTAAAATAGTTTGACCAGTGTTATCTGCAATGCTGGAAGGAACCCAAGTCTGTCTGATTTAATGCTGTGTTCTACCCCTTCCCCAATTCTGGTCCTTCCCTTCAGGCCAGAATCCTGTGTGTGCTGCACACAGGAGAAGAGTTAGCACTCAGCTCTGGGACATCTGGCTCCCCTGTCGCAGGGTTCACTTAGGCTATCCCCATCTATGTCGCCATCTCCGCCCCTGTGCGTAGAGTTTCACCCCCTCCTTTGGCCTGCACAGGAGGTGGGGTCGGGCCTTCTTGCCCTTTGCTCCTCTCTTGGGCCCTCTCAGGAAGCTGAACTGTGCATCAGGAACACTTCTTACAATCATGCAGCATCAGCCCTGCAAAAAGCTAATTTGATAATCCCCACTCCAGAGCTCACGGAACCTGTCTATAACGAGGCTTAATTAAAGTGCAGAAACTTTGAAGAGAGAGCAAGTTACTGCTTAATGCAATACCAGAGTGCCACTATTCTACCATCTGCCTCCCTCTCTGCAGTAATTGCTTCCTGACATTTGTTTATTTTAATTAGGAGAGCAATCTTGATCAAGAGGGAGGGCAGGCTACTGGAGGGGAGGAAGAAAGTGGAGAAGGGGGGCTGTCATGTAGTGGTCATGGGCGGAAGGGTATGAGTGATTCCAACTTCCCACACGATGGACCTGTGAAGCTCTCTCCCAATGGTGAAAGCATAAAGCTGACTCTGGGGTCATATGCTCAGGTTTGGAGTGCGTCCTTTAGTGGGTATGGGAGCTGAGCTTCTTGGTTAGAGAATGGAGGCTCCTGCCTCGTTAGAAGGGAGATTACAGATTTGGCCAGTTAGATCCCAGGTGGTGGTCACTATGACCCAGTGGAGGTACTTCTAGTCCCACAGGGTCTCAGAGCTGAGGGACAGAGAAGTTCATTCATATCTATTGCTTTGGGTTTTTAGTCATGGTTGTAAAGTCTACCTGGTTATCTTTGATTGTGTGTTGGTCATTGTACATGAAAACCATTTATAACTATAAAGAACTGAGATGAAAAAGACAGTTTCCTCTAGAGAGAAATTTTACTGTTTTTTTCTGGCAGAAATTTGAAGGTATTCTAAATCTAGAGCACTCCCCCACCTCTCGAATGCAATTAAAACTTAAGATGCCTTCATCAACAGGCAAATTCAAACCTATTCTACAGATGCTTTTCAGGGCTAGTCAATTTCTGGTTCATTCTCACCCTGAGGGTCTCAGCTTATTGTGAAAAGGTCAGCTTCTGGTCACCTCATCTTATACAGGTTCTGGGCATTGATTTCTATCTCTCTAACTCTGCCAGGCTTTCAAAGAAGTGAAAGTGAAAGTTGCTCAGTTGTGTTTGACTCTTTGTGACCCTATGGACTATATAGTCCATGGAATTCTCCAGGCCAGAATATTGGAGTGGGTAGCCTTTCCTTTCTCCAGGGGATCTTCCCAACCCAGGGATCAAACCTAGGTCTCCCACATTGCAGGCAGACTCTTTTACCAACTGAGCTGGTCAGGAAAGCCCAGGAATACTGGAGTTGGAAGATTCTCCCATGAATTTTCTCAACCCAGGGATGGAACCAGGGCCTCCTGCATTGTAAGTGGATTCTTTACCAACTGAGCCATCAGGGAAGCCCAGACTTTCAAAACAAAGTTCATATTTGCTAGACTCAGAAAATACTTTCAGGGCAAAAGTAATGTCTGTATTTCTCTGGGTTCCTGATTCCCTTCACTGTTAAACTAGTATTTCCTCACTATGTAACCAGGATTCTGATGACTTTAAAACAATATATTGCATATTTTATCCAGATTTTTAGTTGTTTTCAGTGTTCATGGCCTGCAACTACCACAAAATGCCTGATAGCGGTTTATAAATTGCATATTTTTACTTAGGGCAGCAGAATTTTTTATCCGCAAATGAAATCATAAATAGAATCTCAATATCAAAAACAAAGCTAAACAACAATAACAAAATGATAAAAGTGTAATTGTTTTGGTTAAAGTGGGACTAGAGGTTGCCAAGGCCTGCCAACCTGGCCTTTCCTATGTTAGATCCACAAAAGAGTATCTGCAATACCTGGGTATCATGGGTATCATTTGAAAAGTTCTTCTGTAAGGAACCCCTTGGTTTGACTGACTTTGAGAAACCACAGCTTTGGCAAAGCTCATCTAATGCTTTTGCAAAATGCTTACTGTCATTTTAGAATGGCTAGGTGGCTCAGATGGTAAAGAATCTGCCTGCAATGTGGGAGACCTGGGTCGATCCCTGGGTTGGAAAGATCCCCTGGAGGAGGGCATGGCAACCCACTCCAGTATTCTTGCCTGGAGAATCCCATGAACATGGTGGACTACAGTCTATAGAGTCACAAAGAGTCAGACACAACTGAGCGACTAAGCACAGCACGGCACGGGTGCTTAGATATTGGCCAAGATGCTGTAAGAAATGATGGGGTATGCTATCTGAGTTCCAGAAAACCCATGTGAAAGCAAGACCAGGATAGTGAGGATCTTTTCGGTTCTCTTAGGATCACTTGTCTGAAGCGGGGGGGAGGAGAACAGAAATACGGTGAAGATGGTGGATGTGTCAGTTTGGGTCCTCCCAGAGGCAGACTTCAAGATAGGATTAGATATGCAAGAATTTTATTGGGGGAAATGCTTGTGAAGGATAAAGGAAATGCTGCATCAGACCTTGATGAATATCTGACAGTTGTGCTGTGCTTAGTCGCTCAGTCGTGTTTGATTCTTTGCCACCCCATGAACTGTAGCCTGCTATGCTCCTCTGTCCATGGCGATTCTCTAGGCAAGATTATTGGAGTGGGTTGCCATGCCCTCCTCCAGGGGATCTTCCCAACCCAGGGATCGAACCCAGGTCTCCCGGATTGCAGGTGGATTCTTTACTGTTTGAGCCACCAGGGAAGCCTGGAAGAATACTAGGATATCCAATAAGTAGAAATAAAATATGCACAGAAGCAAAATAAAAGCAGGCAAGAGAGCTTCCTCCAGAGCTCGGACTGACTCTCGAGGTCATTGTTTGCTCACCCTCCTTGTCTCCCGTTGGAATAGACCAAGCCTAGGCGGTGGGACAGTTCACAAGGCTAGTGTGTTCAAGGGCTGGGGCTTACACCTTAGTCTTTCAAGTCTGAGTGCCCTGCCCGCTTTGCTAAGGGAGTCTGCATGTGGTCACTTGGCACATGATTTGAAGAGGGATGTCTGGCTTCCATATAGACAGACTCAAGCCACTCTCACCTTTGATCTGAACTTGACAACTCCTCTTCATCATTAAACTGTTTGGCTCTGTTTCCTCATCTGTAAAAGTGGGGATGATAATGGGTATTTTATTTAATTTCTTTATTTACTTTTAAATAAATATATTTTTTTGAAGTACAGTTGACTTACCATATATCAGGTATACAGCATGGTGATTCAGTTATACAAATAGATATATATTATTTTTTAAATTATTTTCCATCATAGATTATTATAAGATCTTGACTATAGTCCTCTGTGCTAAACAGTAAGCCTTTGTTGCTTGTTGCATATCTATTTTGGGACACATGTACACCCATGGCTGATCCATGTCAATGTATGGCAAAAACTACTGCAATATTGTAAAAATAATGAGCTTCCAATTAAAATAAATAAATTAATTTAAAAATTAGAAATTTAGCATTCTATTCATAGTAAGTCAAACAAGTGAAATCAAAATGGTATAATTTTTTAGTTGGCAACAATTCATAAGTTTTCTAAAGTATACAATTAATACATACTTATATTTATGTATACAAAAGCTTTTCTACTACACTTGATCAAAGCTTGAGAAAGAACATAAAAAAAAAGAGAAGTGATAGAGAAAGTGGAGACCATAAACTAAATGAAATGGGAGCACTGAAAATGAAATAGAAAAAGTGAAATAAACTAGATAAAAGTAAAAGATCATCCTATAGTCAGGTGTTTTTAAACATGACTGCTTGTTGGAAACATATCTGGAGCTCTGGAGAAAAGAAGCCATACTTGAACATTTGTATTTTTTTCAAAAAATTTCAAGATAATTGTGATATACATCTGGATTTTAACAAGTGATTACAGGTTTTTCTATTAGATCCTAGTTTTGGTGATGTAGAGTTCTATTATTTTTCTGTTGACTAATCATACAATGGTATTAAGCAAATAAGAGTTACATAATCACAATAGTAAAAGATGTTTATCAGTTTTCACAATCAATAGCCAGACAAAAAATAAAAAGATAATTACAGTTGTAAGCCATAATGGAAACATGGTTAACTTAACAATATAAAATAATTACATTCAGTTGGGGGGGGGTGGGTGTCAAGCAGGGGGCTTCCCTGGTGGTAAAGAATCCACCTGCAATGCAGGAGAGCTGGGTTCGATCCCTGGGTTGGGACGATCCCCTGGCATGGCAACTCACTCCAGTATTCTTGCCAGAAGAATCCCTATGGACAAAGTTACCTTGCAGGCTGTAGTCCATGGGGTTGCAAAGAGTCTGACACTCCTGAGCAACAAAGCACAGCACAAGCAGGGTGGCAAGTGGAAGTGCATACATGCTTCCATCCACCAGCCAGTCTATATCTTTTGCTTGGTGCATTTAATCCATTTACATTTAAGATAATGATCCATATGTATGATCTATTACTGTTTTCTTAATTGTTTTGGGTTTACCTTCTGTAGGCCTTTTCCTTCTCTTTTTTTTCCTGCCTAGAGAAGTTCCTTTAGCATTTGTTGTACAACTGGTTTGGTGGTGCTTGAATTCTCTTAACTTTTGCTTGTCTGGGAAACTTTTGATTTCTCCATCAGATCTGAAGGGAGAGTCTTGCTGGGTAGAGTATTCTTGGTTGTAGTTTCTTCCCTTTCATCACTTAAATATATCATATCATGCCATTCCCTTCTGGCATGTAGAGATTCTACTGGGAAATCAGCTGATAGCCTGATGGGAGTTCCTTTGTATGTTGTATTTTTCCTCTGTTGCTTTTAATATTTTATCTCTGTCTTTAATTTTTTGTCAGTTTGATTACTCTGTGTCTTGGTGAGTTCCTCCTTGGGTTTATCCTGCTTGGGACTTTCTGTGTTTCCTGGACTTGGTGTACTATTTCCTTTCCCGTGTTCAGGACGTTTTGAGCTTAATATTTTCTCAGGTCCTTTCTTTCTCTCTCTCTCTTCCTTCTGGGACCCCTGTAATGCAAATGTTGGTGTGTTTAATGCTGCCCCAGAGGTCTCTCAGGCTGTCTTCATTTCTTTTCATTCTTTTATTTTTAAATATTCTGTTCTGCAGCAGTGATTACTGCCATTCTGTCTTCCAGGTCATTTATCTGTTCTTCTGCCTCAGTTATTCTGCTGTTGATTCCTACTAGTGTATTATTCATCTCTGTTTGTTTGTTCTTTTTAGTTCTTCTAGGCCTTTGGTAAACATTTCTTTATCTTCTCAATCTTTGCCTCCATTCTTTTCCCAAGATCCTGGATCATATTCACTATCATTATTCTGAATTCTTTTTCTGGAAGATTGCCTATCTCTACTTTATTAGTTGTTTTTCTGGGATTTTATCTTGTCCCTTCAACTGGGACATAACTTTCTGCTTTTTCATCATGATTAACTTTCTGTAATATGGTCGTTGTTTTAGCCGCTGTGAAACTGTGCTTCTAGGTTCTTCTGTCTGCCCTCCGATGGATGAGGCTAACAGGCTTGTATAAGCTTCCTGATGGGAGGGACTGGCCATGCGAAACACTGGGTCTTGCGCTGGTGGGCAGGCCCTTGCTCAGTAAGGCTTTAATTCAATTATCTGCTGATGAGTGGGGTTGCACTCCCTCTCTGGTAGTTGTTTGGACTGAGGAGACCCAGCCCTGGGTCTGCAGACTTTATGGTAGGATTAATGGCAAACGCCAAGAGGGTTTACACCAAAGGGGACCTTCCAGTGCCCCTGTCCCTGTGGTTAGCCTCTGCTGACCCACACCTCCACAGATGGCCCTCCAACCTGTGTCCAGGTAGTTTTGGCTCCATCTCCTTGGGGTCACTGCTCTTCTCTGGGTCTTGGTGCAAGCAAAAGTTTGTTTGTGCCTTCCAAGACTGGAGTCTTTGTCTCCCCCAGTCCTCTGGAAGGCCTATAATCAAATCCCACTGGCCCTCAAGTTCAGATTCCCTGGGGATTCCCAGTCCCTTTGTCAGATTCCCAGGCTGGGAAGCCTGACGTGGGGTTCAGAATCTTCACAAGAACTTCTTTGGTATCATTGTTCTCCAGTCTGTGGGTTCACCCACCCGGGGCTGTGGGATTTGATTTTACTGTGTATGTACCCCTCCTACCATCTCACTGTGGCTTCTTCTTTGCCTTTGGACATGGAGTATCTTATTTTGGTGGTTCCAGCATCCACCTGTTGATGGTTGTTCAACAGTTAATTGCAATTTTGGTGCTTTTGCAGGAGAAAATGTGCACACTCCCTTCTACTCTGCCATCTTGAACTGGACTTGATAATGCGTTTTTTTAAATGGAAAAATTTGAAGATTAAATGAGATAATATGGGAAAGAGTGCTTTTTTAAAACTCTAAAATGTTTTATAGATTATATTCCTATATCATGTTTTATTTCTGTTTGATAAAAGGAACCTGCAGTCAGCAGTGATGGGGGAGGGTGGGCAGACCAGTCAGGCCCAATCAACTGCTCATGTTCCTGAGCCCACTCTGGCCCCTTCTTCCATGGATAGGGTATTTTTATGTCTTTCTTCAAAGGAGCTGAACAAGTTACAATTTTGGAGCATCAGCTCTATGAAGAGAAGAGTAAGTCCGAGGGATGATCCAGACCAGTTGCCTGGGTCCCTTTAGTAGTGACAGGAGGGACTGTGGTAACTGATGTCTGAAGGCTCCTTTCAATAGGGAGTCCCATAGACCTTCATGAAGGGCAAGGGCTCAAGTCAGGAAGCAGGAGGCTCTTACTGGACTCCCAAACACAGGGCACAGAGCAAGAGTGGATTGGAATGGCTTGAGAGAGTTGTTAAATCCCAGAAAGAATTTCTGGCACTGGGGGTAGTTAAATGCAGGAAATGGAGAAGGCAAACAGGTGTGCGGGAATTGCTTTCTGGAGGTCTTTGCAAAGAAAGGGATTTTCCCTTGTGGCTCAGCTGGTAAAGAATCTGCCTGCAAAGCAGGAGACCTGGGTTCGATCCCTGGGTTGGGAAGGTCCCCTGGAGAATGGAAAGGCTACCCACTCCAGTATTTTGGCCTGGATAATTCCATGGACTGTATAGTCCATGGGGTCGCAAAAAGTCAGACACAACTGAGCGACTTTCACTTCACTTCACTTTTGCAAAGGAAAAAAAGACCCCATTATAGTCCTGTTGAAACTGGGGAGGCGGACTGGGAAGCATTGAGTGATAACTTCCCTGCAGATCACTGGCACTGCGTGAGATGCTGTGAAGTTTCAGGGCTGAGATGCCCCTTGCACACTCCTTCCCGTTGTGCACACCTGCTTTCTGCTGTTGCACCTGTGCTCCAGGGTTTATGTACCTGGTGAAAACTCTCTGGGGCCTCCCACCACTGTTCTGACTTCTGAACTTGCGGCCCTTCCTCTCTGTTTACCACTTCCTCCCCCTCAGGTATAAACTTCCAAGAAATGGTGCTGGTGTCAGCAGTTACTCCAGATAATAAAAGCTCAGCATGGTGACCAATAACCACTCTGGGTTTAAGAATAATGTGGGGGAGTTTCTCTCAAGATGACCCATGGAAGAGGAAATAGAGGAGCAAGGATGATTAAAAACTTTTAGGGAGCATGCAGGAAAAAATTTTAATTGGTTTTATTTCTGATACTGTTTTCAGCATCTATCTGTTTCCCTTCCTCATCTTTAACCCTCTTGAGACCGGATGGTGATTTCCCAAGCAGGTACAAAAGTAATTATAGTCAAAGACACTTTTTTTCCCCCTACAGGTATCAAGTTAATTGTCTTTTCTGGGGCTAATTGTCTTTCTTTTGGTCCAGGTGTGAGATGACTGCTTGGAGCTAATAACAGTGTGGATTTGTGTTTTTCACGTGCGCGGCTCATTGGGACCTCCTGGGGTCCTGTGCCAGGTAGTTGAGTTGTTCCTGTTTCGCAGATGCACACACTGAGGCCCAGCTTGGCAAGGTTTGCAGAAGCAGCGGCAGCTCTGCTATCAGCTCTGCCCCTTTCCCACCTGCCCCCTCCCAGAGCCCTGACAGGAGGTGGCAGAGCCACAGGGGCCCCTGGAGCTGACAAAGCCCCGTGAGCTTCTCGGTGGTTGTCACAGGCAAATCTGGGGAGCCAGAGTCTTCCCTGGCTGGTGGGAGAATGAGGACCCTTCTGGGAATGCAGTGAGGTTGAAAGGTGATGAGCTTCCTTTTTTGGACTAGTTTCCTTGGACTGCTTTAACAAAGGACCGGGGACTGGGTGGCATCAGACAAGAGGAATTTATTCTCTCGTGGTTCTTGAGGCTAGAAGATCAAGATCAAGGTGGTGGCCGGGCCACGCTCCCTCTGCAGACTCTGGGGAAGAGCCTTCCTTGCCTCTTCTTGGGCTCTCGTGGCTGCTGTCAACTCTTGATGTTCCTTGGTTGTAGCTGCATCACTCCAGCTTCTGTCCCCATACCCCACAGCCACTTCCTGTGCTTCTCAGTGTCCAAATCTTTCCGTCCCTCTAAGGATACTAGTCATTGGATTTAGGACCCAGTGGCTCAGTGGTAAAGAATCCACCTGCCGTGCAGTAGATGTGGGTTCCATCCCTGAGTCGGAAGATTCCCTGGAGAAGGAAAGAGCAACCCACTTCAGTATTCTTGCCTGGGAAATCCCATCGACAGAAAGCCTGGTGGGTTACAGTCCATGGGGTTGCAAAAGGGTCAGACATGACTTGATGACTTAACAACAACAACTGCTCCAGTTTAACCTTATTTTGACTTGATGACATCTGTAAAGACCCTATCCCAAAGAGCACATATTCACAGCTTTCTGAGGTTAGGACTTCAACTTATCGTTTTGAGGGGCCCGATGTAACCCATGACACTATGTTTTAGTTTATCCTTTCTGCTTGGTTTTTTTTGTGTGTGTTGCTTGTTTGATTTTTTAAATGTCATTCTGTTTTTATGAAATTATGGTTTTATCAGAGATGGTAGGTTTTTATCTTATAAATGTCTAATATTCAGAAAGTAAACCTCTCATATTCTTATCACTTAAAAGAATAACAAATGACATGCATTTGATTCAAGAATTTTTTAAGAATAAAAATACAGACATAGATTTTAAAATTATTGTTAACCATCTTCTCCTCAGTGACATCCTCTCCTTTGTCTTAGCAAGGTGGTTCTCAACCAGGGCAATTTTAGGGATGATGTTACTAAACATTCTACACTGTACAGGACAGCCCTCACTGCCCTTAACACACAACAAAGTGTTATCTGAGCTAAAAAAATGTTAATAGTTCCTAGACTGAGAAGCTCTCTTTTAGAGACAAGCACTACCATGATATTGCTATCCTTCTAGAAATGTTTTTCATAATTTGCATACATTTACAAGCCTGAATAAACAATATGTGGTATTGTGTTATTGTGCCTAAGTATTCCTCTAATTTATATAAATAGTATCATAACATATTCTCTGTCTTGCTTTGTTTTCCCCTTCAACATTTTTTTAGATCTAGCCACATTGATAAAAATACATATATAATACACATATATATGTGTGTGTGTGTATGATTTTTAAACTGATCTATAGTTTGCTGTTTTAAAAAATGTCTTTGTCTGATGAAGAAAATATTGATAACCCTATGTCCCATGTTAGGCTTGCTCTCTTTTGGTGGAAAGATCATGTTTTATTTCTCCATGCTATCTGTAAGTCTGAAAACCCAAGACTATTAGATGTCCCCAGTGCTGGTTGGAAGGCAGGCCCATTATCTGGGATGTTAATTCTCTCCAAGAACTTAATCTTCCTAGAATATGACTGTATCAGCTGTCCCAGGAGTTCTTGACCAGCTGGTAGGGAGAATGGAATTGTGTCACAGCTCCAGTTTAAGGTTGGTAGAACCTGAAAGCCCAGGATTAAAATGAGGTCTGCTCAAATTTTGGTTTCCAGAAAAATTGATTAGGGTGACAAATTTGGAGATAGGAGGCCACTTTTGAGGAGCTTCATCAGCTATACATGGACTATGATATAGCCAAAGTCCAAGTTATTAATTTGAAAGACTGATCACTAAAGGGTGCAATGGAATGCCCCCCAATCTGAGTTAGAAGACTTGTGTTTGATCTTAGCTACTTCCTAGCTGTGTGACCTTGAACAAGTTACTTAGCCTTGACATCTCAATTTTCCTAGTCCCTAAAATTGAAGTACTGACACAGCAGTGGGTTTCTGTAGGAATAAAATGAGAATAGTGCTTGGTATCTGGTAAAATTTCAAAAATGTTAGTTGATCCTGCAGTCTGATTCTAAGGAGATTGGACTCTTTCCTTTTGGCAACAAAGGAGCCTTTGGAATTTCTTTAGAAGCATGGAAGTGTTATGTTTAAATGTGAGTTTCAGAAAGTTAATTCTGACTTGGAAGCAGTGTATAAGGAGAGTTGGGAGTAGGAAGAAGCTGGAAATACAAAGATCAGTCATTAGGATTATGAAATAATCCAAATGAGAGAGATATGCCTGAACTGAGTGAGCCGGGTGGGTGGGTTGGAAGGGAAGGAGAGAAGGATGTAGAAAGAAGATGGGGGAGAGGAGGAAGTGAAGGGTATTTGAGTGATGGCATCAGAACATATGAAGCTTGATGGGATGTGGAGTTGTGACATGGGCTGATGGAATCACACCCAGGTTGCTATCTGTGTCTAGTGAGTGGATGAAGATATAAAGAAAGATAACAAGCCAGGAAGAACTGCTAACAGAGGATGAGGCGGAGGGAAATAGCATACAGAATCTGCTTTAGTTAAGGTATGTCTGTTGCCTGGGGGAGATATTCCGGACCACAAATGGGTAGTTTGTGAAGGGAACTTGGGCTGGAGCACCAGGGGACACTGACATTCAAAGGCAGAGGGGAGAAGAGCACTGAGAGTGACTTTCAAAGGTAAGGCGGCTTTGAAAGAGTAATTTTCAAAGAAAGGGGTGGAGCGCAGAGCCGGAGATTCATCAAAGGGGGCTCGACAGGGTCAAAAGCAGCCGAAGTCCCCAGAGGATGGGAACGGAGAAGAGGCGCTGCTTTGGGTACTTCCAGGGCGTACATGCATGCTCAGACACTCAGTTGTGTCCAGCTTTTTGTGACCCCATGGACTGCAGTCCACTAGGCTCTCTGTCCGCAGAAATTTCCAGGCAAGAATACTGAAGTGAGTTGCTCCTTCCTGCCCCAGGGGATCTTCCCGACCCAGGGCTTGAACGTGCATCTCTTGCATTGGCAGGCAGATTCTTCACCACTGCACCACGTGGGAAGTGAAAGTTGCTCAGTTGTGTCTGACTTTGAGACCCCATGGACTATAGAGTCCATGGAATTCTCAAGGCCAGAATACTGGAGTTGGTAGCCATTCCCTTCTCCAGGGAATCTTCCCAACCCAGGGGTCGAACCCAGGTCTCCCGCATTGCAGGTGGATTCTTCACCAGCTGAGCCACAAGGGAAGCCCAAGAATACTGAAGTGGATAGCCTATCTTTTCTCCATTGGGTCTTCCTGACCCAGGAATCGAACTGGGGTCTCCTGCATTGTAGGTGGATTCTGTACCAGCTGAGCCACAAGGGAAGCCCAAGAATACTGGAGTGGGTAGACTATCCCTTTTCCATTGGATCTTCCTGACCCAGGAATCGAACCGGGGTCTCCTGCATTGTAGGTGGATTCTTTACCAACTGAGCTACCAGGGAAGCCCCATGGGTATTTCCAGAGCCTCTGGTAACTTTGGGGAGAGCTTTGTGAGCTGAGGACACATGGGGAATAGAAGCCAGATTTCAGAGGATGAGGCTAGGAATGGAGGAATGGAGATTATGAGTTTTAATGGAGAAAAGAATTACTGTGATTGTCTCAAAGGTTGGAGAAAAGAGAAGATTTGTGTTTTATTTTCAGATTACTAGCATGAAAAATGGGAAGATTTGTGTTTCATATTCAGATTGCTAGCAGTGGGTGGTTGGGGAAGGAGTGGAGAGGGTGTGGAAGAGGGGGAGCATTGATGGAACAAGATCCTGGGAGGTGGGACGGCTTGGAGAAGGCACTGAGGAGGGGTCAGTCTTGGCCGGTTTCCCTCGAGAAGGGAAAGAGGAAAAAGCAGGGGGCTGAAGGGGAGGGAATTACAGGCCTTCTTGACTCAAGGCCTCAATTTTTTCTCAGTAAGATAGAAGCCCCTGTAGCATTTGCTGAGTGGAGAAGGTGAAAATGGCTTAGAAGAGCTGAAGAAGACAGCAGATTGGGGAAAAGTTTAAGGCTTGCTGAGTCACTGAGTGTGAGAGGGATGGAATTATAGTTGTACTCAGTGGCACAGATGAGCTTTGGGTTTCTGATGCTGATCGGTTGCTCACGGGCAAGGGACATGCGTGCTTAGATTTCCTTCAAGGCGGAGGACTATCGGCTGGATGTTTTGGGAGTCCAAGGGGTGAGGGAAGGATTGGCCATGAACTTCTAGGTAAGAAGTTCAGTGAAGACAGTGGGGAAGGGACAGCATACTGCAAGCATGAAGAGAGCGGGATGCCGTGGCTGTGTCATGTTAAAGAAGAGGATTAGAATGAGATGGGAGACAGAAACCAGACTTTTCTGAGCCAGGTGTTTGGTAGAGAACTAGCTCTGGGTGAGGTCAAAGTCCAGGTGGGTATAAAGAGAATGCGGGTGAAGGTCATGGTTATGGAGCAGAAGAGAACAAGGGCTAGGAAACCAGGGGATTGTGCACTCAGGGATTGTCCGTGATGGTAGGAGTCAGGGTGCAGTTAAATGCCTCAGGAAGTGTGGCAGAGTAATCTTGAAATGATGTGTTGGTCAGTTTTTACTACCTAACAAATAACTATAAAAATCTTGATGGCATTTAACATATAGCACATACTGATTTTGTTCCACATCAGGAGATAGCATATTTGGGCCAGACTCATCTGGCTACATCTGTTGATTTCACATCCGCAGGTTAGATGGGATCTGGTTCAAGTTTGGTACTGGTTGCAGAGGGCTGGCTAGAATGGCTCCTGGGACTGGCAGGCTAGTCAGGCTCCTCTTCAAATAATGAACCAGAGGTGCAAAAGAACAAGCAATTTTCAAGCCTTTGATCACATCATGCCTGCTAACATTTCTTTGGCCAAAGTCACGGGGTGGGGAAGTACACGGTCCCCTTGGAGGAAGGTGGGTTGGTAAGCGAATGTTTTCAAACAGTAACCTAATCTACCACAAGGAGTAGATAAGCACTATGAGGAGAGAGAGAGGATGGGACTGCGGATGGCACAGGAGCCTTGAATGACAGCAGAAGAACAAAGGTGGGAAGAAAGGATGTTGTCCACTCAGCTCCCCCCCCCCCACCCCGAGAGCCCCCACTAAAGTGTTTGGCAAAGAAACCATTCGATTAGAGAAGATAGAGGGTTTTGTGCTATGAGAAGTCAAATACGAACAGCAGGAATTGCAGAGGCCACAGAAGGAAGAGTTCATAAGAGGCTGGAGAGCAATTGCCTGAGTGGGGGCAGTCCTAGCCTCGGGAATACATTTTAACACACACACAGAGGCTAGAAGAGCTTGAGTGACCCAAGGTAAACCTTCTGGGAGCCTTATTATTTTGGGAAGGTGTTGTAAAGACCAGCCCCCACATTGCCTTGAATGGGGCTCTGTGTGCTGGCTCTTTCTGACTAACTGAGAAGGGCAGATGCTTCCTGGGAGGAGACGTTTCCATGGAGAGGTAGTCACAGCCCCATACTATACTTGGGATTTCACAATTGCTTTTACTCTGACGGGTTATTGGGAAATTTTCTTTTTTTCTTTTTTCCTTCCTTTTTCTTTTTCTTTTTTTCCACTATAAATAAGGAAGTGAGAGGGTGGGTGTAGGAAGGAAACTATTTTAATGGAGATCCAGTAATAAAAATAGCATCCATCCTTAGAAAGAGAGACTCTAAGAGAAAGATGGAGGAGGCTAGAGCACCCCAAACCTACACTTGATCTTTGTGGAGCTTGTCACTACCTTTCAAGGGTTCCTGACCTTCCCTCTCTGATGTAAGCTTATTGAGGGTAAAGCCTGGGCCTCCCTTATTCACGGCTCTTTCCTGCATGCTAGCAGCACACGTATAATAGTTGCTCAATAAATATTTTCAAGTGGATGAAGGCGTGAATGATAAAATATTTAAAGCTTGTGTATTGTTCTCCACTTAAAAGAACTCCAAACTTGCTCTTGCCCATACCAGTCAGCAAATATTTAGGGACCTCTTGAATATCAAGCCAGTGACCAGGCCCTGGGCGTTCATAGAGAATAAGGCATGGTCCTTGCACATGGTCGCTTTTCTTCACTTGCAGCTTGGGGAACAGTAACTAACAGTGCAGAGCTATAAGGAGATGCTTCAAACCTCAGTTTGCCCATCTTCGAAAGAGGGAGGCTCAACACGATTCATTCACGTTTCTTTCCTACAAGGCTCCTTGGAAGCTTTAATATTCTATTGTTCATTGGAAGTCTCTAAAATAGGGGGAAAAAATCTCTAAAACAGGGAAAACAGTTTGATATATGTCTAAGTCAGCTCAGGCTGCTATAATAAATATACCATGGAGTGGGTGGCTTAAATAGGAAACATTTATTTTTCACAGTTCTGGAGTCTGGGAAGTCTCAGATCAAGGTACAGGCAGATCTGGTGTCTGGGGAGGAACCACTTCCCAGTTTGCAGATGGCTGTCTTCTTGTATCCTCACATGACAGAGAGCAGAGACAGTGGGGAGCAAGCTGTCTCCTGTCTCTCCTTACTGGGCCCTACTCCCATTCATGAAGCCTCCCCCTTCATGCCCAATCACCTCCCAAAGGCCCTACCTCCTAAAACCAGCACACTGGGGATCAGGCTTCTACACACAAATGTTTGTCAATGAAGACTGANCCCCCCCCCACCCCGAGAGCCCCCACTAAAGTGTTTGGCAAAGAAACCATTCGATTAGAGAAGATAGAGGGTTTTGTGCTATGAGAAGTCAAATACGAACAGCAGGAATTGCAGAGGCCACAGAAGGAAGAGTTCATAAGAGGCTGGAGAGCAATTGCCTGAGTGGGGGCAGTCCTAGCCTCGGGAATACATTTTAACACACACACAGAGGCTAGAAGAGCTTGAGTGACCCAAGGTAAACCTTCTGGGAGCCTTATTATTTTGGGAAGGTGTTGTAAAGACCAGCCCCCACATTGCCTTGAATGGGGCTCTGTGTGCTGGCTCTTTCTGACTAACTGAGAAGGGCAGATGCTTCCTGGGAGGAGACGTTTCCATGGAGAGGTAGTCACAGCCCCATACTATACTTGGGATTTCACAATTGCTTTTACTCTGACGGGTTATTGGGAAATTTTCTTTTTTTCTTTTTTCCTTCCTTTTTCTTTTTCTTTTTTTCCACTATAAATAAGGAAGTGAGAGGGTGGGTGTAGGAAGGAAACTATTTTAATGGAGATCCAGTAATAAAAATAGCATCCATCCTTAGAAAGAGAGACTCTAAGAGAAAGATGGAGGAGGCTAGAGCACCCCAAACCTACACTTGATCTTTGTGGAGCTTGTCACTACCTTTCAAGGGTTCCTGACCTTCCCTCTCTGATGTAAGCTTATTGAGGGTAAAGCCTGGGCCTCCCTTATTCACGGCTCTTTCCTGCATGCTAGCAGCACACGTATAATAGTTGCTCAATAAATATTTTCAAGTGGATGAAGGCGTGAATGATAAAATATTTAAAGCTTGTGTATTGTTCTCCACTTAAAAGAACTCCAAACTTGCTCTTGCCCATACCAGTCAGCAAATATTTAGGGACCTCTTGAATATCAAGCCAGTGACCAGGCCCTGGGCGTTCATAGAGAATAAGGCATGGTCCTTGCACATGGTCGCTTTTCTTCACTTGCAGCTTGGGGAACAGTAACTAACAGTGCAGAGCTATAAGGAGATGCTTCAAACCTCAGTTTGCCCATCTTCGAAAGGGGAGGCTCAACACGATTCATTCACGTTTCTTTCCTACAAGGCTCCTTGGAAGCTTTAATATTCTATTGTTCATTGGAAGTCTCTAAAATAGGGGGAAAAAATCTCTAAAACAGGGAAAACAGTTTGATATATGTCTAAGTCAGCTCAGGCTGCTATAATAAATATACCATGGAGTGGGTGGCTTAAATAGGAAACATTTATTTTTCACAGTTCTGGAGTCTGGGAAGTCTCAGATCAAGGTACAGGCAGATCTGGTGTCTGGGGAGGAACCACTTCCCAGTTTGCAGATGGCTGTCTTCTTGTATCCTCACATGACAGAGAGCAGAGACAGTGGGGAGCAAGCTGTCTCCTGTCTCTCCTTACTGGGCCCTACTCCCATTCATGAAGCCTCCCCCTTCATGCCCAATCACCTCCCAAAGGCCCTACCTCCTAAAACCAGCACACTGGGGATCAGGCTTCTACACACAAATGTTTGTCAATGAAGACTGACAAACATTTTGTTACTAGCAATGTTTCTGAAATGTATTTGATCACAAAGACTTTTCTTTCCCTTTTTGTTTTTAGAGTATTTCATGGGATTGGTTTTCTAAAGAGCACACTTTAGGAAATGTGCTACCGCTGCTTACTGCTGCCAAGTCGCTTCAGTCGTGTCTGAATCTCTGCAACCCTGTGGACTACAGCCCGCCAGGCTCCTCTGTCCATTGGATTCTCTAGGCAAGAGTACTGGAGTGGGTTGCCATTCCCTCCTCCAATGGATCTTCCTGACCCAGGGATTGAACCTGAGTCTCCTGCATTGCAGGCAGATTCTTTACAGCTGAGCCACCAGACAAGCCCTTAGGAGATGTGGGCTGAGGTTAATTCTGGTGGGATAATCCTTGTAGAATTTCTTCTGAAGGACATCCCCATCTCACCTTCATAGGAGCACTTGCACCAAACTTCATGGTGTTCTTTTTTCTTTTTCTGTGCTCAGGATGGGGTTGGCTGCCTGAACCACACAATGGGTTCAGGCATGTGGTTATCCTTGTCCCAGTGATGTTGGAGATGGGTTTTCAGGTTTCAGAATTGGGTCGTACCTGCTAAGCTTCTATTTTGGTCCACTATTCCTAGAGCAGCCATGGCTTATCCCTGAGCACCCTGCACCCCAGGGAGGATTTACGGCATCTAGGATAACTGTGTCTCTGGAGGGCTGGGGACTGAGGCACTGGGTTATGTAGACATATGGCCAGAGGTTGAGAGGTCTGAACATTTCAATACAGTATAGTCAGGACTTCTGAAAATCAGGCAGTTCCAAGGGAAAGCACTGAATCTGGAATGGGGCTATTAGCTACCTTCTCCTGCTGGATTGTCTACATGGGTATGATGTGGTCTCTGGTGTTGGCAGGCTGTTCAGGTGTGTGGGGAATGGCCACGGATGGTTAAGAACTAGGAATAGGGATCAAGTTCAGGCTCTTTCCATATCTTCTGGATAAGAGCAGTCACATCTTAACTGGTCTCTCTGTGTCCTCATGTCTTCCTTTTAAAACTACTACCTGCAATGTGCAGACTTTTATCTCATTCTCTCTGTTTAAAAATCTCTCAACTTGGCACCTAAGACCTTTGAACTCTGCCTCCAACATGGCTTTTGAGCTTTACATTTTTTCCCCCCTCTTACCTCCTACCCACCCTATATTCCAGCCAAGGAGAACTTGGTATTACTTCCTGAGTATCCCATGATCTTTGACTTCTATCTACCTTCATTCATGCTTTTCCTTCTGCTGGCATACCATCCCCAAATGCTAACAAAACCCCTCAATCTTTGGTGCAGTTCAGAAGCCTTCTTCTACGACTCGGCTAGTCACTGGCTCCATCTTTCTGCTCATGTAACAGTCAGTACATCTTTGTTAAGTCCATCACCTCCCTTTGTGATTGCTGCTTGCATGCTTATCTCCTCTCACTCCCTAAGCTCTGGCTGGTTTTTTTTGAGAGTTCAGGCCCTTATGTGGTTCCTGGTAAGTAGCAGGTGTTTACTGGAGGCTTGTTGAATGCATGAGTAAGCATGGGCCGGTTGAATGAAAAGTAGATGATGGTCTCTCAGGCCTTGAGGTAACCACTATCACCGTGGATTAGTTTTGCCTGATTTTTGAGTTTATATAAGTGGAATCACATAGTCAATCAGGCAAGATCCCATCAGGAGAAAGAAAGCACACCAGTAATTTGAACAGGGAAAAATTAATATAAAGAATTAATGATGAAAAGATAGTTAACCACAAAGATGGGCAAAATAAGATGCTAAGGGTTACAAAGTAGTAAATATAGATGTCAGCTACTGCCTCTAGGACTTGGGGTGATTAAGAAAGACACCAGGAATTTAAAGAATGCTGTCCTCTAACCCCTGAAATTCAGACCTGGTTGGAAGGAGTTGAGCACTCAGGGGAGCAGGCAGCCTGCTGGTAGCTGAGAACTTTGCTAGAAGCTATAGGCTAGAACTTGTCCAGACAAGTGGTTTGCCCCTGGTGGAGGACACAGACCTAGGTGGGTCTGTGAGGACCACTGATGTGAGTACTACCAGGCCACCCCATGCCAATCCTCCAGCTTCCATACATATCCAAAACAGTATCCTGTAACTAGGAAGGGAAGCTCCTTCTGCCTGCTACAGATCTGCAGAACCATTTACTGACAAGCCTAATATTGAATGAACAGGCAAAGGAGAGCATTTGTAGGGCCAAGCACCAGTATCACAAAACAGGGGGAAGAAGATTTAGAGCTGAGAGGCAATACATTGATAATCAACACATACAACACATACTCTGGCGTTTGTCTTTTACTTATATGGCATGGAGACTGGGTTTGATAGCTGGAGCTCTGGCAGCTACCTGAGACCATGAAGTAACCTTGAGAACAGAGTCTGTACGAGGATGGTGAGCAGGATGTTAGGTGTTGCATCTGTGATGGCAGTGAAAGAGCTGTCATACCATCCTAGGACATTTTTTAGTGTGAGAGGAAAAGAATACTTCCCCTTGTTTACATCATGTGATCTTTTCTTTTTTCCTTGATATATGCAATGGAATGAAGTGGGTAACTAACATCAAGTGGGTAACCAATATCAAGTGAGTAGCCAATATACATGCTTCAGTTTGCTTACAATCTTGGTGAGATAATCATATAAGGAAAACCATGAGCAGGATGAGAAAGCTACATGAAGGAACTAGAATTGGTTATTTTCGTGCCAGAACCTATGCTAAATATTTGGGTTACTAGTGGGATTCAAATCTTTCTCTCATATTATTTTGTGTCCAAGTGTCATATTGGCCCTCACAGACAGATTTTGAGTCTAGGTTATCTGACATCTAGTTTAGTGCTTTATTTTTCAATAACCCCAAAGTCAGCTGGGATCAACTTGCCTCTTAAGAACTAAATACGCTTTTCTAAATATCCAATTTTTTATGCTCCTATTACTGAATCTAAAACTTTTCCTGAAATTTCCGTCAATTTAACTGTTCAGGATGAAGAAGGAAAATTTCCCTGGTTGTGTAATGTGTTTAAGTTTCTACAGCTACCTCTGGTTATGATTTGCTTTGTCGGTTCATGGATCAGTGTTCTATCTTACTAGTTCATGTGCTAATTTTCATACTGTATCAACTCAGTTATGAAACAGACAATTTATCAGTGATAATCTTTAGTAAATTATACCCAAACAGTAGAGAGAATAATCTATATTAAAATTTTTTATTTTATTAAATCTTTTGAAAGTATATTTAAATATTTTTAAAATGCTGAAGTGGGAGACAGTAAATAGATGATTCAGTTTTCTGTAGGTTGCTGGTCTTTGCTGATTGACAGTCTTACTATGTCAAATGGGCTCTTTGTGATAAGGTTACAAATTTATTTTCTCAGTTTGTCCTTTTTCTTTTCTTATAGTGGTTTTAGCAGGAGTTGAAAAGATTGAAAAACTATGACTATTATTTTACAGTTACAAGAGATCATATTTTAATTAGAAAGACTTCTCATGATTATAAATAATTCTCAGGCTTTTTCCTAGTAACTTTTGGGCTTCCTTCTTGTATATATGTTTAAATCATTTGGAATTTGATCCATTTGGAATTTATTCTTATAGAGAGTATTAGTTTATATCCAATTTATATTTTTCTAGATGGCTGTCCAGTTATCCCAGTACCTTTTAATTCTTAATATTTTTCCCATTAATTTAAGATACCACTCTTATTATGTGAATTATCCCATTTGTTTGTATTAGTGAGTTCATCAATATCTATTCTTGAACTTTTATCACACTTCTATACCTATTTGACTTATGTTTTAATAATTTACAGGACTACTCTCATTTTTGAGAGTCTACTTATTTTTAAAATTTTTATTTTCTGTTGGAGCATACTTGATTAACAATGTGGTGTTAGTTTCAGGTGTACAGCAAAGTGATTCAATTACATTCAAATCCTTTTCCCATTCAGTTATTACAGAATACTAAACAGAGTTCGCTATGCTACACGGTAGGTCCTTGTTCATTACCTTTTTTTCCTCTCTTTTTTCTTTGCTTGTTTATCCTTTTTATGCATTCATAATCACTTTGTCTAGTGCAAGAACAAGATCCTCTTGGTATTTTTATTGGAATCATATTAGAACTGCAGATCAACTTTGGAGAACTTAAACTCTTTTGATACAAAGTCTTCCTCACACATTGCGCCTCTTCATTTGCCCATAACTTTTTTCTCTTACAAGAGTGTTTTACAGTTTTGTTTCTACAGATCTTATACATTTATTTTTTCTGTTGATTCTCAAGTATGGAGAGATTTCATAGTACCTCTGATTAATAAGTTGACATCTTCTTTAAATTATCTAGCTCCAGTGTCATCAATGGTGAAGTTAAAATATCCTGTACTCTATGTTATTGCCTTCTAGTCATACAAACTCACTTTTTGTTCTTCAAACACACCAAATTTCTCCCCTCTTATGACCTCTGCCTTAGCTATTTCCTTTCCTGAGGATACCTTTGTCTACAGATTTTACCTTTCTTCTTCTTTCCTTCAAGTGTCGACTTAAAAGCCTCCTTAGATAGTCCTTCCTTGACTAACAGTCAAGAAAGTTTCTTTACAGAATTTATCGCATCTGATACTATAAAATGTAATAGGTTTGATGGCAGTGACTTTTTCTATTGTCATTTATTGCCCTCAGGCCTAGAAAAAATGAAGGTTTGTTGAATTCTATATAGCAGTTCTTTCCTTCATCTCTTATAAATTTCTGCTCATTTTTCCTTTCCCTGACACCACATCTTATTCCTGGTCACCAGCTTCTGGGTTTAGGAAAATATTCTTCTAAGGTAGAGAAAGTTCCTCTGGCTCAACCAAGAGGAAGAGAGGAGGCCTGACATCTGAAGTCACGCTGGAGTCCCTCCACTCTTCCCTCCTAAAGCCCAGATGTTCCTTGTGTCACCTTATCTACAACTAGGGAGGGTGCCTGCCACAGCCTCCTTCCCAGAGTGGGCAGGTTCTTTCATCTCCCCAGACTGAACACCTTGAGGAAAGGATACAATTTACTGATCTATGCGCCTTTGATTGTTCTAGGGGTAGTTCACAGGCTCAAAGGAATTACTGCAGGGTCCAGAGACCAGAGACTAGAATACGGACTCACATCACCAGGCTTTTCCTTTCTTTTCTCCTCCACGAAGCTTCCTGTCACCCTGTCCCTGCTTAGCCTCAGTCTGTGGAAAGGCTTCTCCAGGGTGCTGGGAAGATGTGGTCTGGGTCCTCAGGGTTGAGTAAGTACAATACAAATTGAGTTTCATTTTCCAATGGCTTGTTACAGGGAAAAACCTTTACTGGTCGTCCATGGCTCACATGACCACCATTGAGCCAATTAGCGCATACTCAGGGCTTCCCTGGTGGCTCAGACGGTAAAGTGTTTGCCTACAGTGTGGGAGACCTGGGTTCAATCCCTGGGTCAGGAAGATCCCCTGGAGAAGGAAATGGCAACCCACTCCAGTGTTCTTGCCTCGAAAATTCCATGGACAGAGAAGCCTGGTAGTCTACAGTCCATGGGTCACAAAGAGTCGGACACGACTGAGCGACTTGACTTTTCTTTCTTTCCTCAGGAGTGAATGGGGAACTCTGATTGGCCAGGCTCTGTGCGCGTTTCCTTAGGGACCAGAATACCTATTTCTAAATCTGCTGGGGGTTAGGTGGTGGAAAAATACAGGGATAGACAAGAAAAATAACTACCAAGTACTTATTAACTCTCAAGTACTTATTAAATAAGCCACTAGAAATGGAGATTTTTCCATTGTATGTATATTTATAAAATGATGTGTATGAGAATCAAATTATATAAAAAGATGTTTGTGGATGTGTGTGTGAGTTGCTCAGTTGTGTCGGACTCTTTGTGACCCCATGGACTGTAGCCTGTTAGCCCCTCTGTCCATGGGGATTTCCCAGGCAAGGATACTGGAGCGGGTTGCCATTTCCTTCTCCAGGGGAATCTCTCTCTCCCAGGGACTGAACTGGGGTCCCTGCATTGTAGGCAGATTCTGTACTGTCTGAGCCACCAGGAAAGCCCCAAAAGACATTTAATATTAACGGCTGCACTTTGTGTTAAGTTTGTGCTTATTGTAGCATTTTTCTTTTTTGCTTGTTGTGTTTTGAGAATTTGGCCTAGATTTTCAGTAGTGTTTACCAAATCAAATTTTTACTCTGTGCTTACAGTTCAGCAGCCGAACTGTTTAACCCATTACCCTTCAAGAGGTAGATCAAGTCCAGTGACCTCTCATCACAAATGGTGAGACTCCACCAGCCCCATCGTGACTTGTGGGATGAGTAAAGAGAAGCGTTTTATCAGTTTTAGTGCCTAAACCCCAGGGTCAGAACCAATGCACACAAGAAGATTCATTTGAAATTTCTAGTATATAATCGAGAAAAGATGTGGGTAGCCTTGGAGTCCAGAGAGATCTGTGTTCTAGTGCAGACTTTGTCCACTATTCTCTATAAAACTTTGGGAAACCACAGAAACTTAGACTCTCATCTATCACATGGAGAGTTTATTACCAGTTTCACAGAATTGTGAGAACATATGTATGTAAATTTGCTCTACAAGTTGCAAAGCACTATATGTGTATTTTTAATAATGGTAATTGTCAAACAGCTTTAACTCTTTCAAATAACAACACAGGTGATAAATACCGTAATCAGGTTCTGACAAAGTGCAATGCATTTATAGTCTGAAGCATTCATTTTCTAGCCTAATCAGGGATACTTTTGTACATTCCCCATTTCATAAATGTAGACCTCGTTCTCTCAAAATGTTTCCTTGGTGCAAATATAACACATCACGTGCATTTGAGATCAGCACTGCAATGTCTGCGGTAGAGCAGGGTACCAAGACGACACAAAAATATAGGCCGTGGTGTTATGGGTCTGGAGCAGGGGGCAAGTGACAGTCAGGTTAAGGCAGTTGCGGAGGGAAGGTGGGAGCCGCAATGGAACTGGAGCCTTTAGTTCCGAAGTCTGAAAGCAAGCGTGAAGAGGATGCTAGAGCAGTAGTGTAGGTTTCTATTCTCAAGTCCCAGCATATACTGCCGCCTTCAGAGTTCTGACAGATGGTTAATAAAGAGAGAACTGGGTGAAGTAAGGAAAAGAAGGAACGTTGTTAGGTCTTCTTAGGGAAGTTTGGGGAGAAGGAAATGGCAGCCCACTCCAGTATTCTTGCCTGGAGAATCCCACGGACAGAGGAGCCTGGTGGGCTACAGTTCATGGGATCGCAAGGATCGGACACGACTCGGTGACTAAACCACCACCAGGGAAGTTTGGTGGTTAAAGATGTCTGCTTCTGAGAATAAGAAGAAGAGTTGCTGAAAAATGGTTGCCTCCTTTTCAGTTCTCTAGAGCCAACTTTGAAGAAGGATGGACATCTGTATACAGAATTAAGACCCAGAACCACAGTCCACTTCCTGCTTCATCATCCTTTTTCTTCTTCTCTTTCTCTCTAACCATCTTCTCCCTTCTCTTTGTTCCAAATCTCAAGGAGAGAAAGAAAAAAGAAGGGGAAAACATGGCAATACAGATAAAATAAGAAGGAAGCAGAGAGGAGAAGGAATATGGAGGAGAGAGTGAGAAGAGCTTTTCAGGGAGAAGGAGGTGAGTCATTGCTCCTGGATGGGTGACTGCTTTCAGCCCCCAGAGCACTGCTGCCCAATAGAAGTAGATTGTGAGCCACAAACTTGAGCTATGCATGCTATTCTAAATTTTCTAGTAAGCACATTTATAAAATAGGAGAAACCTATTATATTCAACATGTTATCATTTTAATCTGCAATCAACATAATCAACAATCTGCAATCTCTTGTTAAGGAGATATCTTATTTTTCCCTGTGCTAAATACTTGGAATTTGGTGTATACTTTGTATTTGCAATGTATCTAAACTGGGCCAGCCACATTTCAGGTACTCAAAGGCCACACCTGACTATACATTGGAACACACAGCTCTAGGAGATTTCACCTGTCTTTGGATTCCAGTTTGGGGGAGATAAATTAATTCCTCAGCAAAGGCAATGAGGATTGATGAAGGATGCTTGACTGGGAGAGAAACCAAGAACCCAGCTTTGTTATCCCGATTCCCTCCACCACTTATTGGGCAGGTGATCATTCAGTCTCCTGCAAAGGAAGCTGATACTTGAATTGTACATTCCCCATAGTGAGATAAACAGAAATGAGAACAGGCTCTAAAAGGCATTTTTCACTTCCTGGAAACAGATGCTCCACTAGGTAAATTTAGCAGGTGGATCTGTTTATATGTTGTCTTGTTACATGCAATGTTATTGTTAATACCTCCTGTGAGTTTCAATGCTTGATGCTGGTTATGCCACTTTATGTTGACTGAAGATGTAAGAAAGAAGGCTTAATGTGTTGCTATGGCAATGGATGCTCATGGAAGTAACAACAGAATAAGCAAGGCATTTTTTTGTTTGTTTTTCTCTCACACTACTATATTCACATCTGCTGTGCCTCTTCCCATGGAATTTTCCAGGCAAGAATACTGGAGTAGGGTGCCATTTTCTCCTCCAGGGGGTCTTCCTAACCCAGGGATCAAACCCGCATCTCTTGCATCTCTTGTATTGGCAGGTGGGCTCTTTACCACTCATGCCACCTGGGAAGCCCTCCTTATACATATTTCCCTATATATTGAATACCTCTACCTAAACATCCTTCCAGGCCTGCAAACTCAAGGTATGCAAATACTATTTAAGTAGCTATCCTAATATTTCTAAATTTGTAGTTTCTCTGTATGCTTTGGATTGTCTGCTGCAACCACTTGCCATGCGAGGTGTTAATCTTGAATACAAATTCTTGACTCTTCTCTCCTCCATAAATTCAAGCATTACAACAGCCCTCCTATTTACTAGAGATGGTGTGAAATCTTAATTGTGGTGTAGCTGACTGTCCACACATCACTGGGAACAAAAACAGACCGCAGGAGGTCAGCCAGAAACTGCTCTTAGGTGATGTCCACTAAAGCAAAAAGCAAATCCCCTGGTGGCCCAGGTGGTAAAGAACTTATCTGCAATGCAGGAGACCTGGGGTCAATCTCTGGGTAGAGAAGATCCCCTGGAGAAGGGAATGGCAACCCACACCAGTATTCTTGCTTGGAAAATTCCATGGACTGAGGAGCCTGGTGGGCTACAGTCCATATGGTTACAATGAGTCAGACATGACTGAGCAACTAACACTTGGAATACTAGGGCAAAGTGAAGGTGTCAAGGAATTATCTGGTAAGACAGTGTAGACAGTCAAACCAGATTACACATTCCTCACTCTCAATCTTAATTTTCCATTATTGGACCAGAGTTACCAGGAAAAGGTACAAAAACTTCAATTCACACTACTTCTGTAGGATTCTGTCTTGATCTGGCTCACTCACTAGACCCATTGCTCTTTATCACAGCCAGTGCCTCTCAGTGACAAAACTGAAAGGGTAGTTCTCAAGCTAGTAAGGTATAATCTAACATCTAAAACAATTGTTTTGGGGTACATGTGTCTTTTTGAATTATGGTTTTCTCGGGGTATATGCCCAGTAGTGGAATTACTGGGTCATATGCTAGATCTGTTTTTAATGTAAGAAACCTCCATATTGTTCTCCAAATATCTGTCAACAGATGAATAAAAAGATGTGGTACATATATATAATGGAATATTACACAGTCATTAAATTACTTGTAGACATGTGGATAGGCCCAGAGACTGCCATACAGAGTGAAGTAGGTCCGAAAAATAAGTATTGTGTATTAACCCATTTAAGCAAAATATAGAAAAATGGTACAGATGAACCTATTTTCAGGGCAGGAATAGAGACAGAGGACAGACCTGCAAATGGGAGGGAAGCAGGTGTGGGATGACTCGGGAGGCTGGAGCTGGCACATATACACTGCCATGTGTAAGACAGCTCGCTAGTGGGAACCTGCTCTAAAGGTACTGGAAGCTCAGCTCAGAGCTCTGTGATGCCTGTGATGCGGGGGAAGGGATGAGGTGGGAAGGAGGTCCAAGAGGAGGGGATATATGTGTACACAGAGCTGATTCACTTCCTTGCACAGAAGAAACCAACAACACTGGAAAGCAACTATACCCCATTTTTTAAAAAAATGGTTACGTTGTTGAAGTATAGGTGGTTTACAGAATTGTTGATTTCAGGTATACAAAGTGATACATTTTATGTATTTATTTTTTCAGATTATTCAGATTTTTCAGATTATTTTCTACTATAGGTTATTACAAGATTCTGAGTAGAGTTCCCTGTGCTTGTTGCTTAACTATTTTATATATAGTAGTTTATATCTATGATCTCAAACTCCTAATTTATCCCTACCTCTACCTACCTTTCCCCTTTGGTAACCATTAGATATGTTGTCCATGTCTGATAAGCCTTAAATAGCTTACAATCAAATTGTTCTGTTGTTGAAGACATTACTAAATGTGTTTTATGATGGATCCAGTTTAGTTCACTTCAGTCGCTCAGTCATGTCCGACTCTTTGCAACCCCATGAATCAAAGCA